>BQNB010083044.1:0-24342 GCA_026074375.1 Tanacetum coccineum
CGTAACTAGTGTATCTTCTTCATTAATAATTTGTTTTTTGAGTTTCTTATCATTTTGGAATCCTTATGAGATGTACTATATTTATAAAACCTAATATGTCTTACATATATATAGTCCATTTGGTCATGCTTTGCTCAAGAGTGTCCAAGATAATAAGATTAATTACACCATTTTCACTTGTAACTCATAAGTTAACATAAAAACCCTAATTTGTTCATATACATGTTCATACTTAACCAAGTGTGTGCAAGAGTTATACTTTCATTATATCATCATATTAGCATCCATATGACATGTAAATAAGTTCATAAAACATTGATAATAAGTAAAAATTCATTTTACATATTCAAAAGTATCTTAGATGGTGATTTAACTAAGTAGAACATATGAACACATATAATCATGAAAATGAAAAGATAAAGGTTTGAAGAGGACCTTATGATGAACAATGATGATAGAAAACACAATCTAAACCCTTGTTTAGATTAAAAACCAAAGCTAGCACACTTGAAAACCCTAATTTCCTTATAAAACCCTAATTTCCTTTTCTTGCTTCCTTGCTTGCAAATGCTTAACCAAGTCTTGGATCCTTCTTAGAATACCTTAAATATGATGTGTGTATGCTTGTATAATGATAGAAAATCAAACTATGGATTTGGTTTGGTTGGTGTTTTGAGCCGTGGGGTATGTAGAGTGACAAAGGGAGTGTTTTTGTGATTTTCTTGTAAAGAAGTGAAGAGTATGAGTTCTTAGCTCACACATGCATGCATATATATACTACTTGGTGATCATATGTGATATTTTTGATGTCTAGTTGATCATATGCAAGGTGGCAAGGATTGGAAGACATGAGAACAAGTTAGGGCTTATTAGGGATAAGAATGGCTAGTCATGAGTTCAAGTTGCATGCAAGATCTTTTATGAAGATATTTGTGAAGGTTTATTGGTCTTATCTTGGCTTCCTAGTCATATGTACACGTTCATATGCTAGGGGAGGGTTTAGAAATACCTTTTGATCTTTTACTTAGTGTATAAATGTATTATTTGAAGTATAATGTAGTATAGATTTAATAAAATGTATAACTTGCACATGGTAGAGTTTGAATTGAATTCTTTCATGAGGAATATGTATAATGTGATAAATACTTAAAGTTTTAAATAAACTTGAAGTATTGGATACAAATTTTGGGTATTTGATGAAGCGTAGATAAGTTAACGTGTTTCCGAGAAGGCCTAAACGTACTTTATCGTGAAACGTAACCACTTAACGTAACTAATAAAAATAAGATAAAAAAAGTTGATGATTATGCTCATAATAATCATATAACACTTGCTTGATGTAAATGTTTAATCGTTTAATGCCCGATTACATTGAATGGTCATTTTTAGTTTACGCGATTTAGCTTAGCGATTACGATTTAAAAGCAAACGCGTAAAACCCTAAAAATGAATTGTGAATTACATAATGTCGTACAATGACCTAAAACACGAGGTGTTATAGTCTTCCCCCATTAAACGAGCCTTGTCCTCAAGGCTTATGACACGGCACATGATGATGGTGCGGTCTTAGAGAAGAGGCATAGATATTTCTTCTTGAATTGATCTTCACGTTCCCACGTAAACTCAGGGCCACGCATAGAGTTCCATAGAACCTTGACAATTAGGACACGGCTTCGCCTCAATTGTTTGACTTCACGATCCATGATTTCTACAGGCTCTTCAAAAAAATAAAGCTTGTCATCCACTTGGAGTCCTTCCAACGGAACGACTAATGGATCGTCAGAATAACATTTCTTCAAGTTAGATACATGAAACGTATTGTGGACCCTGCTCAGCTCTTGAGGAAGCTCAAGCTTGTAAGAAACGGCTTCAACCTTTTTCAACACTTTGAAAGGTCCGTGATATGTGCTTAATTACACATATCTTTTACCTCTAAAAACGAGCTTAAATGACCAAAAACAGACAAAAACTGCCAAATATATGTTTGTTTTGCATCACAACTCACCTTCACTAGTTATGGTTGATCTTTCTATGATAATATTTGTTAAAGATTATAACCAATCAATTACTAAACTCATACCATGTTAATCCCACTTTCTGTAAAAAGAAGGAATCTATATATACAATTGTTTGAGAATCTTTTAAAGTATCCTAAGTTTTTTGGGTAAAGGGTTCACCCATGATAATATTGTTTATCTAAAGTATCGTAAGTTAGTGGTAACTATGTAATGTAAATTAATGTTCTTCAACTTTATTGTTCAAGTCATGTTTAGAACATATGTGATAGATTCGTAATATGTATAGTGTCACCTGGTACGGAAAAAAGGTTATTCGTCCATTTAAAATCAACAGCAACTTTAGCTAAGCTTGTTTTGGACTCATCTTGCGGGGACTAAAACCACAATAAGCCGATGCATCCAATCAACCCACCTTGGTATGTAATCGTCAAATACTTGTAGAGCACATATGATAAACGCCTACAATCGGGCTTGAGCCAAATACCTAATACCGTCTAATAATTCCTAGTTATTATGGGTTAACATTCCGATAGATGTCAAGTAGAGGACTCACTATCAAAACGGATCTGAAGTTATTGTTAGAACATGCAGAATGGTGGGTTTAGAAAAATGTTTATAAACTAAGCCACCATAATAAGGACGAGTCTATCTTTCAGTTATAAAGCTTTAAACATTCTTACAAAGCCAATAAAAGTTTCAATAATCATGTTTTAACTGTTTTTCAGACTAATAAATTTATCAAGGTTTTAGATGACCATTTACCAAAAAAAAAGGTTTATATAATGAAGAGGTTTAGGGCTAATGGTCTGAAAAAACATCAAAGTTTCTACATTTTTTTTTTGTAAGCATCAAAGTATTAATTTTTTTAAAGAATGCAAATCTTTTACTAATCTTTATATTGTAACCCTATCCAGAATATCATTTGACGTGTCACTAGTTTATTACACTTTTCCGCTATACTTTTTTTGCCAAATTATTTTTGAACCCATACACTTTATTTTTTTAACAAATTCCACCCCTTTAACCCGGTTGACTTTCATAACACTAATTCATAACATTAATTTCATCACAGTAATTCCAAATTGACGACACTAAACTCTAATTCACTCACCCTCAATTTTTTAACCCACCAAATCAATTAAGATGTCGAATGATAATGGTAAGTAATCACTAATCAGTTTGCTTATTTGTGTGCTTATTGCTTATTTATGTTCAATGTGCTTATCTACTTAAACATGTGTCTATATCTTCTTATTTCCTTAAACACATAGGAGTTAAAGGAGTATGCTTATTTGTGTCCAATATGCTTATCTGCTCAAACATATAGGAGTTTAGGAGTTTGCTTATTTGTGTCCAATGTGCTTATCTACTTAATCACATAGGAGTTTTTTTGGGTAAAAGGGACAACAAAATCCCCGGAAAAATATATTACACGAAAAAATCATTAAGTACAATGGAATGTGGCAATGTGGCTGAAGTACCACATTAACCTCAAGTAAAGCTTGAACAACCCCTAACACACATGTGACATGCCACAATGAGTTAACTTAACAAAAACATAACCTATTACTCCAATAGGATAAAACCATTTTATCAAACATATACACCTACAAGACCACTTCGAGAAGAAACTGACATGCATCATAAACATCACCAAAAGATGGAATCAGGGAGCTCCCAAAGACGCTTGAACAACAAAGCATCATTTGACTTCTTAAACGAACATGAGAGGAGTTTAAGCTTGATGGAAGACATAACTCTATCTGTAACCTGAGCTTGAGTACTTTTTTGATTCTTGAACAGCCGTAAGTTACGCTCCTGCCAAATGTAATAAGAACACGCAGCCACCACAAGCTTCACAACCACACTACGAACAGATCTACGCTTTGCAATAGGAATAAGCACATCAACAATAACCGAAATAGAGCCAATAACATTGGGAAGATCCGCTAAAGACTTCACAGAATCCACAATGTTTAGAGAAGCACATAAAAAATAATGTTCATGGAATTCGTTCTGGACCATCACATAAGAGCATTGAAAACTCAGAATTGCCCGTTTAACATCCCAATGGACGCAATAGATCTTGAGTTTGAAGCCGACGCTTTGCACGGCCAGTCGTGGAAAAGCTGCCTAAGATTACAATGTGTAAACCAAACTACGTCATACCAATTGGGACCACCTCAGTCTAGGCCGTATACATTCATTACCTCATTAACGGGAGAAGGGTTTAGTCCTACCTCAGTTTGTACGCCATTCTAAAACGATCTTCACAATTGAAAGATTTGGAACCCATTGGAATTATGGATATGTATTTAGTAGTACATTCAATAGGCCAAGACCATTCCCCATTACTCACTACATCCTTAACCTTAGATGATAAGACGAAACCAGCCCTATGTATATCACGCTTGGAGATAATATCAGCTAAAGGCCGTGAATAGGACCAACAATCAAACCAAATAGAGCAAGTTGCACCATCACCAATTCGATACCTAATATGATCACGAATAAGAGGTCTAAGTTGGAGAATTTTCCTCCATCCCCACGTCATACAACCACGATAAGGAACATCAAAGAAATGTCTTCCTCTCAATTTATATTCATGAATCCATTTAACCCACAAAGACTCCTTTCTAGAGATAAGATTCCAAATATGAGGAACCATAAGAGCTTTGTTAAATAGATCAAGTCTTCGGACCCCAAGACCCCCTTCAATCTTCGAAAGACACACAACCTCCCAAGAAACTTTCGCTTTCCCTTTCTTCATGTCCCCATGACTCCAAAGAAAACCCCTCATTAATTGCTCAATATCGAGAAGAATACGAGTAGGAAGGATGAAAACCGAAGCCCAATACACATGCATAGAACTAAGGACCGATCGAATTAATTGTAATCTTCCAGCAGCTGAAAGCGATTTATTCTTCCAATCGTTAATTCGACTCCTAATACGATCAATGAGCTCCTTGCAATCCCTAAAAACAAGCCGAGAAGAAACCAAAGGAACTCCCAAGTATTTCACCGGAAGTCTACCCTCTTCAAAAGGGAGAATCTGCAAAATAGAAATCTTTATATGATTTAAGACATTGCAGAAATAGGTCGTGCTCTTAGGGAGACTAGGATTCAACCCGGAAGCATTACTGAACTCATCCATAGCTTCCATAATAACCTTAGCAGAAATCGGATCACCATGAGCAAAAATGAATAAATCGTTCGCAAAACAAAGATTTATAATCTCTAATTCAGAACAATGACGATGATATAAAAAACCATCAGAATCACAAACCTTACGTCTTAACATAAGCGTAAGAACCTCCATAACAAGGGTAAAAAGGTAAGGGGACAATGGAGGGTACCGTTAATACTTAAGGAGAAAGAGGTCGTAGTAACACACTCCATAATCCAATCCACCATCCGCACATGAAACCTAAAAGCCAATAAAACCTCCTTCAAAAAACCCCAACGCACATCTAGGAGTACCACGATCCAAATGGTAATTATGCATCAATTCTTGCGTGAGCAAAATGTTATCAGAAATCCTTCTACCCGAAACAAAGGCAGATTGGTTTGGACTAATAAGCACCTTCAAGCTCTCCTTAATTTGATTAGATATAATCTTGGTAATACATTTAAATAACACATTGCAACAAGAAATAGGGCGGTAATCATTGATACGAGTCGGAGAAGCAACCTTTGGAATAAGGGCAATGATCGTGTGATTAAGCTCTTTCAACAGATTCCCATTAATAAAAAAAATTCTTGAACAACAAGAGTAACATCACTCGCCACAGTATCCCAAGATTCTTTAAAGAAACAAGCCGTGTAGCCATCCGGCCCCGGGGATTTATCATTACCCATGGAAAAAATAGCTTCCTTAACCTCTTTAGCAGTAACATTCTTAATCATATCCAAGGCTTGATCTGAGTCCAATTTAGTAAAAAATAAATTATGGAGATCAAAAAGGGATGTAATACCTTGCTGGCCTAAAAAGGCCTCGTAATAAGACACAAACGCAGCAGGCACACCATCACCCGTGATCAGATCTCCACTCAAATCAGTAACCACATCAATCCGATTGCGACTAGTACGCCTCTTGACTGACTTATGAAAATAGGCTGAATTAAAGTCCCTTACATTGAGCCATTCAACCTTAGCCTTTTGTTTTAGGAATCTTTCTTCCATGATAAGAGCCTCTGTAAATGCGCGAACATAGACAGCCTCTTCATCCCGAAGGTCATGGTTAGAGGGATCCAAGTCCAGGTCAGTTTGTACTCGTTCCATCTCAATTCTAAGCTTATTAACATTGTCGTGTAGATTACCTTTATCATAAAGTAACTTACGAAGCGGCTTCTTCAAAGACTTTAACTTCTTAACCACACGGAACATATGGAACCCACGAAACTGAGCATTCCAGCCTTCATTAACCACCTCCTTAAAACGAGGAAAGGTAGTCACAACATTTGTAAATTTAAACAGTTTAGGGGAATACTTAGTAAGTAATGGAATACGCAAGACCGCAGGAGAATGATCCGAGATGCCATACGGTTGGAAAACAGCGTAGTTTCCAACAAAATCAGTGCTAAATTCAACATTAGCCATGATTCGATCTAACTTTTTCAGGATACCGTTAGTACCTTGGGGCTTTTGATTCCACGTGAATTGAAGACCAGAACAAGGAACATCCATTAATTCAATTTCTTCAACACACTCTTTAAACTCTCTCATCGATATGTCCATAAAAGAAGACCCAGCCGATGTATCCTCCAAGTTAAGAGCAGCATTGAAATCCCTAAGAATACACCAAGGCCTATTACGAATAAAACATTTATGCATACACAAGCTTGCCCACAAACCACGCCTATGAGTATAACGATTATGAGCATATATAAAAGAACAAAACAGCTCCTTTCTTTCCTCCTTGATCCAAAACAGGCATGCATAACTTGATCACTTTAAGAAATAATGCTAGTATCCATAACATCTGCATTCTAACCTAAAATAATTCGAGTGCCTTTAAGGCAGCTAGAGATATTCGAGGCCCAATTCCAATGCCGAAAAACACGCTGGCATACCGCATCCAAGCAAGAACTAGCAACATGGGATTCCAAAATGGCGCAAACAGCAAGATTATTGTCATTAATTAACACGGCAGAACTCTCTTGTTTTTTTCGAAGAGAGGTTTTTTTCCCCGAAATGTTCAGGAGGCGAAGGAGGCGACGCTAATCATGAGTAACTACGTCTTTGGGAGTGTTTTCCCCCTTATTCTTATTGTCAGTCACCATGTTCCTACGATCCTCTTCAACCACCAGTTCTTCGTCCACATCTTCACTATCGTTGTCATTAATGATATTAAGTGCTGCATTAGAATTCCTCAGGGCATTAATCCACATATCATCCTTATCATCACCTAGCGAAGCAAAATAATTTTTTAACTCCATACCATTCCTTTGCTTTATAGAATTTGGAACATCATGAGAAGGTGTTGAAGTAGTAGCTACAACAGGAGGGCTAGTATTATTGGATGATTATCCCTTTTCAACATGTCGATACACCATATTGGGTTTAGTTTTAGTCAAGCGAATCCCAGCAATATGCTTTTTAGGGGGAACCTTCGTCTTACCTTTCTTCCTATTAACAGTAACAAAACCTTCCTCATCCACATGAGTAACAGGAAAAGCTTTAACCTCCTTAACTAGTTTAGGGCATTGATCATTTGTGTGGTCAAAAATACAGCATGTAGAGCATCTTGGGGGCTTCCATTCGTACTCAACCTCAATAGTTTCCAGCGAGCGGACTATGTCCCTTCCATTGGTTGAACGGAATAGCAAACAACCACGAATCATGTTAATTCATAGCAGGGTCTTCATCTCATGATGAACCCTAGCATATGTGCATTTTCCTCATGGATCAAGACACATGCTACTTGTGTAGGAATCTAACATAATCGGTCGTCCAAGTTGGGTAGAAATTAGGCTTAACCCAACCTCAGAATAAGCGAGAATCGGAATATTATGCAACTTAACCCAAAACTGGAGCTAAACGTATCTCCTCCTTAATCAGCTTTGCATTAGGAGACCATATGTTAAGAATCAAATGGACTAATCGAACTAACCATGGTCCACTCTCCAGAACTTTCTCCATCCCCTCACGCGTGGAAAATTGGAAAAAGAAAAAAGCCATTCTTGTGCATAGCTTTCAGCAAGCCAAATTTAGCCTAAGTGTTCTTCACGTAATTCTCCACAAAAGGGGAGTAAGCAAAGGCGGTTTTTTTTTTTTCCCAATTAAGATTACCCTTACAGCGTGTTATCAAACGCGACCAGAGCTTACCTACTCTTAACAGCCAACATAGGAATTACAACTGCAGCTCCCTCTACCTGTTCATCATTCCGTAATTCAGAGACAGCCACCATTTTCTTGTTTTTCTTATGTTGTAAAACAGACGCAAAGGAAGAAGAAACAGTAGTTCTTACTCCATGCACATTAATAGTACTCTTCTCCATATTTAAATCTGAAACCCTCAACAATAGGGATCCGGATTCACGTTTGATAACATCATTATTGGTCCAGGCCCTTATTAGGCTCAGATATTCATGATATAAGGCATATTTGAATTAAAATAATTCAGATGAATTTAATACTCCTTTCTCTTACCTTTTCCATAAAACAGAACCAATAGGACCACCAGGAAGGCAAAAAAACCCCTAAAAATTAGGGTTTCAAGCGATGATAATCACAGGCCCTAACCACCCTTCATAAATAATACAGCTCTTGAATCATAAAAATTGAAAGATCTAACCTAGACGATTTCTGTAAAAAAACCCTAAAAAACGAAATCTAAATCCTATAGATCTATGGATCGTCCACTTGTAGGAAACTTCAATCAAGGAGATTCACAAGGATTCTCAACAGGATTAGGGCCCTATCAAGATAGATACATAGATGGTAGTAATCAAGAGATCAATATAGGGTGTTTTTGAAGGACAAAAATTGCCCACATTGAGAGAGTTTTTAGGGTTTTTTTAGAAGCCACTCATATTGAGTCCTTCAGTGATGAAGATGAACCAGAAGTTGATTTAGGGAACATCACAAATTCCTATACAGTTCCAACATCCCAAATATAAGAAATATAAGATCACCTGATTGATAATGTGATTGGTGATGTGAAGTCAACTGTTCAGGACAAGAAAAAATACAAAACCTACTCTCTGAACATGGGATTCTCTCAGTGATGTATATGAACTGACAAACAATGATACCATGAATACTTATTTATATGCTTGTTTCCTATCACAGATTGAACCAACGAGCATTGCTAAAGCTCTATCTGATTCATACTGGGTGGAAGCAATGCAGGAAGAACTTTTACAATTCAAACTTCAACAGGTTTGGATACTGGTGGATTTGCCTAATGGAAAGAAGGCCATTGGAACAAAATGGGTCTTCAGAAACAAGAAAGATGAAAGGGGAATTGTGATTAGGAACAAAGCAAGGTTAGTTGCACAGGGTCATAGACAAGAATAAGGTATTGATTATGAAGAAGTGTTTGCTCCTATGGCAAGAATTGAGGCAATAAGATTGTTTTTGGCCTATGCTTCTTTTATGGGTTTTCTGGTACTTCAAGATGAATTTGAAAGAGTGTTGTGGGGAGATTTGAAAGTCATGTTTGAACCAGACAAAAGGAGTGATGTATGGAGAATTTTACAAGGATACAGGGTGACCATTTGGAAGTTGATTGATTCATCTAGAGTTCACTTTGTAAGGTTTGAAAATGTCCACATTTTTATGTTGGTTGAAAAGAGATATCCCCTCACACCAATAACCATCACCAATATGCTAAACAAGAAACTTCAAACTGATCATCAAAATGAGATGTTGCCAAATGCTACAATTTTTGAACAGCTGACACTCATGGGGTATGAAAATCTTACACAAAAGCTTACATTCTATAAAGCTTTCTTTTCACCTCAATGGAAATTTCTTATCCATACAATTCTGCAATGCCTTAGTGCTAAGACTACTGCTTGGAATGAATTTAGTAGCACTATGGCCTCTGCTGTCATCTGTCTTGCCACAAACCAAAAATTCAACTTTTCCAAGTACATTTTTGATAATATGGTGAAGAACTTGGAGGGTGGGGTTAAATTTCTAATGTATCCAAGGTTTGTGCAAGTGTTCCTGGATAAACAAGTTGAAGGAATGTCCAAACATAAAGAGATTTATGTTACACCTTCTCACACTAAGAAGGTCTTTGCTAACATGAAGAGGCAGGGAAAAGACTTTTCTAGTAGGGACACACCTTTATTTCCAACCATGATTGTTCAAGCACAAGAACAAGTAGGTGAAGGTTCAGAGATACCAACTGATTCCCATCATACACCCACTACTACTCAACCATCAACATCTAAACCCCAGAAGAAATAGTCTAGAAGAAAACAGAGAAAAGACACTGAGGATCCTCAACTTAGTGGTCATACATAACCTGTAACTGATGATACTGAAAATGTGGCAAGTGTACCTACACATTCTAATGATCCACTGCTTAGTGGTGAGGATAGACTGAAACTAAATGAATTGATGGAACTTTGTACCAGCTTATCACAAAGAGTTCTTGACTTAGAGAAAACAAAGACCTCTCAAGCTGCAGAGATTACTAAATTGAAAGAGAGGGTTAAGAAGCTGGAAAAGAAAGGAGGGTCAAGAACTCACAGGCTCAGAAGATTATACAAGGTTGGTAGATCTGCAAGAGTGGTTTCCTTTGAAGATGAAGGTTTGGGTGATCAGGAGGATGCATCCAAACAAGGGAGGAAAATTGATGAAATTGACCAAGATGCAGAGGTTACATTAATTGATGAGACTCAAGGGAGGTATGGTGATAATTTAATGTTTGATATTGGTGTTCTTGATAATGAACAAGATATGGCAGAGAAAGAGGTTGATATGGCTAAAAATGATGTTAGTACTGATGATCGGGTTACTACTGCTGGTGAAGTAGTTACTACTGCTAATGTTGTAGTTAGTACTTCTGAAGTTACTACTGCAGTACTACAACAATAACTGTTGATGAATTGACCCTGGCTCAGACTTTAATAGAGATCAAAGCTGCAAAACCCAAGGCTAGAGGGGTTATAGTTCAAGAACCAAGTGAATTTAAAACAACAACATCACCTTCACAACCATCACAACTTCCACAGGCTAAAGACAAAGGCAAGGCAAAAATGGTTGAGCCTGAAAAAGCTTTGAAGAAGAAAGATCAGATTATGTTTGATAAGGAGGTTGCTCAAAAACTTTAAGCTCAATTAGATGCTGAATTGGAGGAAGAAGAGAAGCTTGCAAGACAAAGAGAAAAAGATGCAAACATTGCTGAATAGGATAATGTTTAAGCTATGATGGATGCAGATTATGAGCTAGCTGCAAGATTACAGGCAGAAGAGCAAGGAGAATTGACTATTGAAGAAAAGTCAAGATTGTTTGTGGAGCTCATGAATAAAAGGAAGAAGCATTTTGCAAGACTTAGAGCAGAAGAGCAAAGAAGAAAACCACCAACTAAGGCTCAAAAGAGAAATACAATGTCTACTTATCTGAAAAACATGGCTGCATACAAGCACAATCAATTGAAGACCAAAAGCTTTGAGGATATTCAGATGTTATTTGACAAAGAAATGAAAAGAGTAAACACATTTGTAGACATGGATACAGAGTTAGTGAAAGGCAGTGAGACAAGGATAGAAGGAAGTTCTAAAAGAGCAAGAGAAGAACTTGAATCTGAAAATTTAATGAAGAAGGAGTTAGATGAGAATGTAGAAGCTAAAGTAGATGATGATCAAGAAGTAGCAGAGATGAAAAAGCATATGGAGATAGTTCCTGATGATGAGGTAGCAATTGATGTTATACCTCTAGCCACTAAGACTCCAATCATAGTTGACAGGAAAATCATCAAAGAAGGAAAGATGGGATACTTTCAAATCATAAGAGTTGATGGAAGTTCAAAGAGGTACTCATCGATGATTCAGATTCTTCAAAATATTAACAGAGAAAACTTGGAAACTCTCTGGAAGTTGGTTAAAGCTAAGCATGGGTTAACAAGGCTAGAGGAGGGCTATGAGAGAGTGTTATGAGGTGATCTGAAAGTGATGTTTGAACATGATGTAAAAAGTGAAGTGTAGAGGAATCTATAAGGACACAAAGTGACAGCTTGGAAGCTATTTTTTTAAGTGGAGTACATTTTGTGAGATTTTAGAATCTACATATCTTTATGCTAGTAGAAAAGAGATATCCACTTACACCTGTAACAATCACATAAATGCTTAACAAGAAGCTTCAAGCTGACCATTGGAATGAAATGTGTTATCAGCTTCTTAAGCTCATGACAAAACAGCTCAAAAATCCTAGAAGTGTTTGAATGCATCCTCCTAGTAAAGATAAAGCTTTTAATCAAGAAACTTAAAGATTCAGAAGATGAACATCAAGTTTAAGGGAGGATTGTTGGGATTAAAAGACTTTTTGAAGCTGTTTGGAAGTTACTGCTACTAAGGTTAAAGTTACTGCTGCTAAGCATAACTTAGTGCTGTTAGTGATATTAGTGAAAAATATGCTAAGTAGTTAGTACTGCCAGTTACTACTGCTAGTATATAGTACTATTGCTAATGGAAGTTAAGACTGCTCAGAGACTTAGAAGAAATACTACTAAGTAGTTAATACTGGTAGTATAAAAGTTACTACTGTTAGTGTAACTTAGTACTGCTAGTATATGTTAGTACTACTTGAGTAAAGTTACAATTGTTAGCATAAAGTTAGTACTGCTAGTGTAACTTAGTACTGTTGATGAAGAATGAAGAAAATATTCTAAGTAGTTATTACTGCTTGTACACAGTTAGTGCTGCTGGTATAAAAGTTAATGCTGCTGGTTACAACTGCTAGAAGAGTTTCTACTGTCAGAAGGATAAAGACAAGAGAAAGGATAAAGATGAAGATTGTTTATCAAGATTACTTACGGGATAAGTATGAGATATTTTTGTAAAAGATTCGTATAAGTTATTTGTTTAGAAGATCATGATAACTTAGGAAAGTATTGTAAGCCTTGTAGGACACCTTGGTGTATAAAAGGAGGTCCTAGGGCATAATGTTTATATAATTTAGATATCTAGAAAAGTGTTATTCGTAGCTTCAAGGTTTTGTAAACCCTAACACTATTAAGAGTGTTCGTTTTATATTGAGGCTGAAAGTTTAGTAAACTGTTTGTTATTGATCTTGTTTATTACTGTTTCATTGAAATTCTTCTTAGTATCATTGACTAGATTCCGCATAGTCTTTGATATTCACAATCAAAGTTTCTACTATAGTTGTGTTAGATTTATCTTGCATAACTATACCTTATACAAGCTAAGGGATTAAAGATCTATTCTATTGGGATCAACAAGTGGTATCAGAGCTTGTGAGAAGCTTTGAATAAGAAGAAACTTTACTACATACAAGATCTACTTTTTCAAGAAGCAATGGAGTCTCAATCTACTCAAACCATCAAGATACCCATACTCCAACCTGGTGAGTATGATCTCTGGAAGATGAGGATGGAGCAGTACCTACAGTGCATTGATTACACTCTATGGGAGATCGTAGAAAATGGTAATGCACCCATAGTAACAAAAACTGTTGATGGTAAAAAGACTGTTATCCCTCCTACAAGTGTTGAAGGGAAAGCACAAAGAAAGGCAAAATTAAAGGCAAAAAGCACTTTGTTGATGGCCTTACCTAATGAGCATCAATTAAAGTTCAACTCCAACAAGGATGCTAAGACACTGATGCAGGCAATTAAGAACAGATTTGGAGGTAATGTTGCTACAAAGAAAACTCATAAAAATCTTCTAAAGCGGCAGTATGAAAACTTTGTTGCATCCATCACATAAGTGATTGAGCAAACCTATGAAAGGCTTCAAAAGCTAATTAGTCAACTGGAGATGCATGGTGAAGTTATCTCTCAAGAAGACATCAATCATAAGTTCTTGAGAAGTCTGTCACAAGAATGGACTATGCACACTATTATGTGGAGGAACAAACCAGAGATTGAGACATTGAGTTTGAATGACCTATTCAACAACCTAAAGGCTTATGAATCAGAGGTCAAGGGGACATATAGCTCAACCATAAACTCACACAATGTAGCCTTTCTGTCCTCTAGCAGCACTAATAGTGCAACTAGAGAAGCATAATACTAATCAGGGTTGTTTTAATAACTGCTAAGCCACCCCCGCAGGGTGCTGTTGATAGCTCAATAATTGTTGAAAATTTGAGTGATGTTGTGATTTATTCCTTCTTTGCTAGCCAACCAAGTATTCTACAACTTGATAATGAAGATCTACAACAAATCCATCATGATGATCTAGAAGAGATGGATTTGAGGTGGAACATTGCTATGCTGACTATGAGGGAAAGAAGATTCTTGAAGAATACTAGAAGGAAGCTGGATATGGCCAACAAAGAAAGAATTGGGTTTGACAAGTCTAAGGTGGAGTGTTTTAACTGGCACAAGAGAAGACACTTTGCAAGGGAATGTAGGGCATCCAGGAATCAAGACAACAAAACACAAGGAGCTACAAAAGGATTGTGCAGTTTAAGAAACACTCAAATGCTTAGTACCATGTGATGGCTTTGGCTATGATTGGAGTGACCAAGCAGAATAAGGTCCAACCAATTTTGCTCTTATGGCTTATTCTTCAACAAGTTCAACTTCTTCTACATACTATAAGGTATCTAATGACTCAAATTGTTGTTCATCTTGTTTAGAATGTGTAAAATATCTAAAAGAACAAAATGAACAATTAGTTAAAGACTTAAGAACATCTAGGATAAGTGTTGTCTCTTATAAAACTGGTTTAGAATCTGTAGAAGCTAGATTGTTAGTCTTTAAGAAAAATGAGTCTGTGTATGAGGAAGATATAAAACTCTTAAAACGTGAAATCTATTTAAGAGATTTAGATATTAAAGAGCTTAAAAGGAAGTTAGACTTGGCTACAAAAGAAAAAGATGAGGTTCAACTTACAGTACAAAAATTTGAAAATTCATCAAAAAACCTAAGTAAACTTCTAGACAGTCAGATAATGGATAAGTGTAAAACAGGATTAAGGTATAATGTTGTCCCATCCCCTCTCCTCCCCTAAACTGGAATTTTTCCACCAAAATTTGATTTAGTTTATCCTAGTCTAGATGATTTTGTTGATGTGAATGAGTCTGTTAGTAAGCCTGTAGTTGAAAAGCCTACTGTTGAGACTAATGAACCTACGACTGCTAGGAAAGAAAATGGAGCCCCAATTATTGAGGAATGGGTGTCTGAAAGTGAGGAAGATGATGAGCCTAAGTTTCAAACAACTAAGCCTAATTTTACTAAAATTGAGTTTGTTAAACCTAAAACTGATAGAAAACCTGTTAAGCAAATTAGGCAAGACACATACAGTCCATCTAGAAGTCCTAGAGGAAACAAGAGAAATTGGAACCAAAAGATGTCTAAAATATTAGGGAATGATTTTGAGATGTTCAAAAAGGCTTGTCATGTGTGTGGTAGTTTTGATCATTTGAAGAATGATTGTAATAACTAGAATAATGATGGAAGTTTTGCAAAACCAGTTTAGACCAATGTTCAAAGGGTGAATAAACAGAATTTCTCTAAATCAACTCACCCCAGTCCAAAAAGGAACATGGTTCCAAGAACAGTCTTAACTAGGTCTGACCCAATTTCACTTAATACTGTTAGACCAGTTAATACTGTTCAACCAAGAATAACAATAAATAAACAGTACTCATGAAAATGTTATTAATAAATGCAAATTCAACTGCTAGAAGGCCTTTTAACAAAATAACATCAGTTAATAACAGTAATTTCACTAAAAAGGTTAATACTGTTAAGGGAATAAGGGTTAATAATGCTAGGCCAAAAGCAGTTCTTAATGCTGTTAAGGGAAACAAAGGAAATGTTGTAAAGGCCTCAGCATGTTGGGTTTGGAGACCAAAGCATAAAGTTTTAGACCATGCTCCAAAACAATGTTGCATCACAGTCCTTTAAAAGGATTTAACTATATTAATGCCACAAGGCAGATCTAAGTCCATGATGGCTTGGGTCCTCCATAAAGAAACAATTCACCTACCATTATGGCTGGCAATTCCTACAATTTTTGCAGATAAATGAGTGATTGACAGTGGATGCTCTAGGCATATGATAGGAAACAGATCATATCTTATAGATAAGAAATTGATGGAGGATTTGTTGCCTTTGGAGGTACAAAAACATGTGATGATGCAGGTAAAACTAGAATGGAGATAGTACCTGGCAAATATTACATACTGCATAACAATCATGGAACTCAAGATCCACCATTCTCTTCTAGTTCAAAGGATTCTCCTAATGATGGATTCAAACCATCAGGGGAGGAGGAAAAGATGGATACTGAAGATCCAGGGAATGAAGATAGTGAGGTTACAAGTACAAGAGAGCCAAGAGTAAATCAAGAGAAGGATGCAAATGTCAACACCTAACAATTTTAAAACGTTAGTCACCTTACATGTTGTTGGAGCAAAGTAGATAATGGTTGTTGCTAATAAATATAGACCTCTGGATTTGCTTATGATCCAAATATGCCTGAATTTGGAAGAAATTGGCAGATAGTTTTTGTTTTAAGGTAAAAAGCTGAAGATGATATTTCAGGGGCTGACATGAACAATTTGGATACATACTTCCAAGTCAGTCATGTTCCTACCACAAGAATACACAAAGACCATCCAATTGAACAAATTATTGGAGACTTAAATTCAGCACCTTAAATAAGAAGAATGACAAGGAATTTGGAGGAACATGGGTTTCTTAGCACTACTCTTGAATAAAGAAGAAACCATAAATACATTCAAAATTGCTTGTTTGCTTGCTTTTTATCACAAGAAGAACCTAAAAAGGTAGTTCAAGCACTGAAGGATCTAAGTTGGATATAAGCTATGCAGGAAGAGCTTCTACAATTCAAGTTACAAGAAGTTTGACCTTGGTGGAGTTACCTAATGAAAAAAAGAGCTATTGGGACTAAATGGGTTTTCAGGAACAAGAAAGATGAAAGAGGCATTGTGATTAAAAATAAAGCAAGATTGGTTGCACAAGGATACACATAAGAAGAAGGAATATACTATGATGAGGTTTTTGCTCCTGTTGCTAGAATTGAAGCAATTAGGCTATTTTTAGCTTATGCCTCATTTAAAGACTTTGTAGTCTATCAGATGGATTTCAAGAGTGCTTTTATTTTTGGAGTAAGATTGAAGAGGAAGTCTATGTGGTCCACCACTGGTTTGAAGATCCAGACTTCCAGACAAGTAGCAAGTAGAAAAGATACTTTTGGATTGACAACAAGCTCTTAGAAGCTCGGTATGAAAAACCTTGTCAACTTATTTGTTGGACAATGGGTTTCAGAGAGGAAAGATAGACAAGACTTTGTTTATCAAAGGGACAAAAGTGATATTATGTTAGTTCAAGTATATGTTGATGATATCATTTTTGGGTCTACAAGGAAGAAGATGTGTACTGAGTTTGAGAAGATGATGCATAAGAAGTTCCAGATGAGTTCTATGGGAGAGCTCACATTTTTCTTAGGTATGTCAAGTAATAGAAGGAAGAATGGGAATGTTGTTCAAATGCTGCAGTAGTGTGCTTGTGCAAGATTCTAAGTCAATCCTAAAGTTTCACATCTTCATGATGTGAAAAAGATCTTTAGATACTTAAAAGGTCAACCTAAGTTGGGCCTTTGGTATCCCAAGGATTCACCTTTTGATTTGGTGGCATATACTGACAGTGACTATGCAGGAGCAAGTTTAGATAGGAAATCCACAATAGGAGGTTGTTAGTTCCTAGGATGCATGTTGATTTCTTGGCAATGTAAGAAGCAGATTGTGGTTGCTAATTCCGCAACTGAAGCTGAGTATATAGCTGCTTCTAATAGCGCTCGTGACAGGTGCTTAGATCCAAAATCATTTGGCTGATTAGGGTAGATAACTTTATGCAGACCTAAGAATCATATTGATAAAAAGAGTCAATCTACAAGTGAAGAACCCTGTTTTTCATCAAAGACAAAGCACATTGAATTATGCAATCAACTTTATCAATATTTCCAATGAGAAGAAGCTTAATCAGATGATAAAGATGCACACAGAACAGAATGTTGCAGATTTTGCTCACAAAGCATTAGATGTTAGCAGATTTCAATATGCTGATGCAAGTATTGAAAGCATAACCTCTGAAGTATGATTAAGGAGGATAATTTTGTTCATATGTAGCGATTAGACAACAAATGATGATTTGAATATGGATAAAAGCTGCTAATGATGGAAAATCAAGTTGTGTTGTTAGGCTCACTTTCCTACTGTAAGTAAAATTAATGCTAGCTAGTTATACTTAATACTACTATGTTAAATGCTGTTAGTTATACGTACTACTGTTTGTTATAATTACTATTGTGAGTAATGAGAGAAAATGGGTAAGCATACAATCAGAACGAGAGATGTAGTGAACTAAAAAATAGAAAGAGTGACTTGTGAGCAATAGAAATAAGAGAAATAGGTGAGCATAAACGACAGAAAGAGAGATGTGTGAACTAAAAATAGAAAGAGTGACTTTGTGAGCTAAAAGAAATGAGAGAAATTGGTGAGCATAAAAACAGAAAAAGAGATGTGTGACATAAAAACAGACAAAATGATTCATTGAGAAAAAGAATTAAGAGATATAGTGAGAATAAAAACAGAAAGAGAGTTTTTGTAAAAGAAAAACAGATAGAGTAATTGGTGATAAAAAGTAATTGAGGAGATATATGAGAAAAAAACAGAAATAGAGCCTTGTGAAATCACAATTCTGGGTGATGGAAATGCTTTTTGGAACAAAATTGGAGTTACTGCTGGTAACTCAAAGTTAATGTTGTTAGGCATACACTTACTACTGCTAGTGTTAGTTAATGCTGGTAGGCATAAACTTACTACTGCTGGTTAAGTTAATGCTGCCAGGCATAACTTACTAATGCTGGGCTACTGCTAGGTCAGTTAATGTTGTTAGGCTTAACTTAGTACTGCTAGTTCAAGTTAATGCTGTTGAGGGTGATTTCATAAATACTTCGATTGAGGGTTTTCATTCAATCCACTTAATCGTTTTTCAATCCTTTGTCATACCCTCTAATCATAAACCCAACACAATTTCATTTTAATCATCAAACCTAAGGGTAGCAAAAATGAACCAAAAAACCGAAACCGAACCGAAAACCAGAAAAATCGAATCGAAATAACCGAACCCGAATTAGAAACCGACGGTTTGGTTTTTCTTTTTTTTAAATAACCGAACTTTCGGTTCGGTTTCGGTTTTGACATAAAAACGAACCCGAACCGAATTCATAATAACAACCTATTGCGAACACATGGTCAGCATCAAGCATTTGGCCATTCCCATTAATTTTTGTTTTTCATTTTATTGTTACACAATAAAAATTACAAAATAAAAAAAGTTTCATGGTATGCACATCAGTCATGAATTAATTCACATGTTTCAAACTGTATGATAAATGTGATCTCATATTGCTACTGATATAGCATGATACAATTGATACCCATGAAGAATTATAGATAAATTTAAACTAAGTTAATACTACTAGAACATTTGAAGAAATCGAAAACGTTTACTAATAATGTTAAAAAAGACTTTGACCTAAACGTTTATGAAACCAAAAACGTTAAAGAAGAAACCGAATGTTGGGCCTTGATTATTGGGCTTAATATTTTTTTTTATAATGTCAATATTTTTAAGTAAAAAAAAGTACAAATGGTTTGAAGAAACCAAAAAACCGAGAAACCGAACCCAAAAAATCAATTGATACAAGAGAAACCCAAAAAAAAACAAGAGTAAACCGAACGTTTCGGTTATGGTTATGCAAAAAACCGAACATTCGGTTTCGGTTTCGGTTTTGGCTAAAAACCGACCCAAACCGAACCGTGCACACCCCTATCAAAACCCAACTTCAATGGCTCCCCTAAAGTTCGCTAGTTCACACAACATGGTCGCATTCTTAGATAAACCCACTAAAAGTGATGGATTCGAGCAAATTGTGGATTTTTTGAACGCACATGCCAATCCAATATGCGTTAACGATTAATCCCATAATCTATACTGCATGTATTGAGCAATTTTGGGCTACTACAAAGGTGAAAACTGTTAATAGAGAAGTGCAGATACAAGCCCTAGTGGATAAGAAGAAGGTGATCATCACTGAGACAAGTGTAATAAGTGATCTTCAATTAGAAGATGCTGAAGGTACTGAATGTCTTCCAAATGCTACAATTTTTGAACAGCTGACACTCATGGGGTATAAAAATCTTACACAAGAGCTTTATATTCTATAAACCCTTTCTTTTCACCTCAATGTAAATTTCTTATCCATACAATTCTGCAATGCCTTAGTGCTAAGACTACTGCTTAGAACGAATTTAGTAGCACTATGGCCTCTGCTGTCATCTGTCTTGCCACAAACTAAAAATTTAACTTTTCTAAGTATATTTTTGATAATATGGTGAAGAACTTGGAGGGCGGGGTTTAAATATGCTAATGAATCCAAGGTTTGTGACCAATGTTCCCTGGATAAACAAGTTAAAGGAAAAACCAAACATAAAGAAATTTATGTTACACCGTCTCACACTAAGAAGGTCTTTGCTAAATGAAGAGCAGGAAACAACTTTTCCTGGATAGGACACACCTTTATTTCTAACCATGATTGTTCAAGCAAAAGAACAAGTAGGTGAAGGTTCAGAGATACCAACTGATTCTCATCATACACCCACTACTACTCAACCATCAACATCTAAACCTCTGAAGAAACAGTCTAGAAGGAAACAGAGGAAAGACACTGAGGATCCTCAACTTAGTGGTCCTACAGAACCTACAACTGATGATACTAAAAATGTGGCAAGTGTACCTACACATTTCAATGATCCACCTGCTTATGGTAATGATAAGACTAAAACAAATAAAATTAATGGAACTGGTGTATCAGCTTATCACAAAAGAGTTCTTGACTTGGAAAAAACAAAGACATCTCAAGCTGCAGAGATTACTAAATTGAAGGAGAGGGTTAAGAGGTTGGAAAAGAAAGGAGGGTCAAGAACTCACAGGCTCAGAAGATTATACAAGGTTGGTAGATCTGTAAGAGTGGTTTCCTCTAAAGATGAAGGTTTGGGTGATCAGGAGGATGCATCCAAAAGGAGAAAAATTGATGAAATTAACCAAGATGCAGAGGTTACATTAGTTGATGAGACTAAAGGAGTATGGTGGATAATTTAATCTGTTTGATATTGGTGTTCTTGAGAATGAAACAAGAGAGGCAGAGAAAGAGTTGATAAGGCTGAAAAGATGTTATACTGCTAATCCAGGTTAACACTGCTAGGTGAAGTAGTTTACTACTGCTAATGTTGTAGATTAGTACTGCTGAAGTTACAACTGATAGTACTAGAAGGCAACAACAACTGATGATGATTACCCCTGCTCAGACTTTAATAGATATCAATAGCTGGCAAAACCCAAGGCTAGAGGGGTTATAGTTCAAGAACCAAGTGAATTTACAACAACAACAACACCTTCATAACCATCACAACTTCCACAGGCTAAAGACAAAGGCAAGGCAAAAATGGTTGAGCCTGAAAAACCTTTGAAGAAGAAAGATCAGATTATGTTTGATAAGGAGGTTGCTCAACAACTTTAAGCTCAATTAGATGCTGATTGGAAGAAGAAAGAAGCTTGCAAGACAAAGGAAAGACAATGCAAACATTGTTGAATGGATAATGTTCAAGCTATGATGGATGCATATTATGAGCTAGCCGCAAGATTACAGGCAGAAGAGCAAGGATAATTGACTATTGAAGAAAAGTCAAGATTGTTTGTGGAGCTCATGAATAAAAGGAAGAAGCATTTTGCAAGACTTAAAGCAGAGAAGAAAACCACCAACTAAGGCTCAAAAGAGAAATACAATGTCTACTTATCTGAAAAACATGGTTGGATACAAGCACAATCAATTGAAGACCAAAAGCTTTGAGGATATTCAGATGTTATTTGACAAGGAAATGAAAAGAGTAAACACATTTGTAGACATGGATACAGAGTTAGTGAAAGGCAGTGAGACAAGAACAGAAGGAAGTTCCTAAACGACAGATGATAAAACTTGAATCTGAAAATTTAAAGAAGCAAAAGTTAGATGAGAAGGTAGAAGCTAAAGTAGATGATGATCAAGAAGAAGCAGAGATAAAAACACATATGGAGATAGTTCCTGATGATGAGGTAGCAATTAATGCTATACCTCTAGCCACTAAGCCTCCAATCATTGTTGACTGAAAAATCATCAAAGAAGGAAAGATGAGATACTTTCAAATCATAAGAGTTGATGGAAGTTCAAAGAGGTACTCATCAATGATTCAAATACTTCAGAATATTGACAAAGAAGACTTGGAAACTCTCTGGAAGTTGGTTAAAGCTAAGCATGGGTTAACAAGGCCAGAGGAGGGCTATGAGAGAAGTGTAATGGTGTTCTAAAGTGATGTTTGAACTGATGCGACAGTGAAGTGCGAAGGAATCTACAAGGAACACAAGTGACAATTTGGGAGAGCTATTTTTCATCAAAGTGGAGTGCATTGTAAGATTTCAGAATCTGCATATCATTATGCTGGTAGAAAAGAGATATCTACTTACACATGCAGCAATCACAGAAATGCTCAACAAGAAGCTTCAAACCGACCATTGGAATGAAATGTGTTATCAGCTTCTTAAGCTCATGACAAAACAGCTCAAGAATCCTGGAAATGTTTGAATTCATCCTCCTAGTGAAGATAAAGCTTTTAATCAAGAAACTTGAAGATTCAGACGATGAACGTTAAGTTTAGGGGAGGATTGTTAGGATTAAAAGACTTTTTGAAGCTGTTTGGAAGTTACTGCTGCTAAGGTTAGAGTTACTACTGCTAAGCATAACTTAGTGTTGTTAGTGATATTAGTGAAAAATATGCTAAGTAGTTAGTACTGCCAGTTACTATTGCTAGTATATATTACTACTGCTAATGTAAGACTGCAAGAGACTTCTAGAGAAATACTACTAAGTAGTTAATACTGCTAGTATAAAAGTTACTATTGTTAGTGTAACTTAGTACTGCTAGTATATGTTAGGTACTGCATGAGTAAAGCTACAACGGTAGCATAAAGTTAGTACTGCTAGTGTAACTTAGTACTACTGATGAAGAATGAAGAAAAATATTCTAAGTAGTTACTACTGCTTGTACATAGTTAGTGCTTGCTGGTATAAAAGTTAATGCTGGTTACAACTACTAAAAGATTACAACTGCTAGAAGAGTTTCTACTGTCAGAAGGATAAATACAAAAGAAGGAATAAAGATGAAGATTGTTTATCAATATTACTTATGGGATAAGTATGAGATATTTTTGTAAAAGATTCGTATAAGTTATTTGTTTAGAAGATCATGATAACTTAGGAAAGTATTGTAAGCCTTGTAGGACTAAAAGGAGGTCCTAGGGTATAGAATTTGATGTACCAAAAAAATTCGTATAATTCAGATATCTAGAAAAGTGTTATTCATAGCTTCAAGGTTTTGTAAACCCTAACACTATTAAGAGTGTTAGTATTATATTGAGGCTGAAAGTTTGGTAAACTATTTTGTTATTGATCTTGTTCATTACCGTTTCATTGTAATTCTTCTTAGTATCATTGACTAGATTCCGCACAATCTTTGATATTCACAATCCAAGTTTCTACTATAGTTGTGTTAGATTTATCTTGCATAACTATACCTTATACAAACTAAGGGATTAAAGATCTATCTATTAGGATCAACACGTTATATTTGAGAGTTTTTTTAAGAATGCTCCTTTGCATATCTTGTGAAATGAATCTCATCAAGGTTATTTACCTTAATTGAGTTTGTGATTCTTCAATGATATATGATTGAAATGAGACATATTGTATTTTTAACCAAATATGCTTTTCTAAGATGATAAAATTATCATTCTTATGAATGTTATATACCCAAATAAAACAAGTATTCGAATGAATGAATTTTACTTGTTTATTAAATTGACACATATTGTGATAGATTATTTTTTTAATTCTAATAGCTTATATTTTGAAAACAATATGTAGTGTATAATTTATGCTACGAAGAAAATAACATGCATAGGATATACATTATCCTTTATCACTCGTTTAATACGATAAGTGCATGGATTCTTCAGTAATAATGTTTCTCAAACATCATGTTGTCCTAGGTGGATGAA
>BQNB010083045.1:0-23283 GCA_026074375.1 Tanacetum coccineum
TTTAATGATTTCAGAAAGAATTTCAGCCATTGCTTACAATGATGCTCTAACGTCTAAATTAGATTTCTTAACTGAACCTATTGTCCGAATATGATGAAGAGGAACAAAACGTTTTATACTTTAATGATCTATTTTCTTTTAACGTAATTTATCCCGATTACTCAGAATCAGATAAGGACAACGACGATGATAAAATCAATATTAAACAGTCTTCCGGGGGGAGGGGGTAATGTAATAAATATCAATGAGGTGCCTATGTACATGGGTCAAATAAGCTTTTGGAAACAAGTCATGATACATCTAATAAAATTTTCAAAACTAAAACTTTTATCAAGGAATTAAATTTTAATATCATGACTTGGAATCATCTTAACAAAAGGGTATCATTCATTTTCCTAATCAAGAATTTGTATGTGACATTTGGCATCCCATTTGACCCCAAATTGTTTTATATGGATGGGATTAAATTGGGGCAATCTAACTTAAAGACTTTTCTGTAAACAAAAGTGCTTGCCGGGAGACAACCCGGAATGTATTTTCATTTTTTTATCGAGTCTGTCTTTCCAGACTATCTATACGGCGTATCTAAACCCTATGGATATGGCGTATTGACTATCTGGACGTTATCCAGTCTTTATTTTCAGCACAATCTATACGACGTATTCATTAAATGAATACAGCGTATTAAACGACTGACCTATATGTATCAATACGAAGTATCCTGGGGTATGGATACGGCGTATCGACTTCCTGTACAGTTTTTAGGTTTTTATTTCGGGTCTAACCTGCGAATACACAGAGAAAGAAATTGCATTTGTTTTCTAAGAATTTATATAGGACCTTACTTAACGAAAATGATGAATTTGGTGGAGTATTTATAAATATGGAAATCTCAAAGTGTTGGAGTCTTGAAATCTCAAGATGGCTGTTCAATACATGCTTGCTCATGTACTCACATGGAGAATCTACTGAGCAACACATTAGGGGAGTTTCTCGTTCTAATTCTTTTAATTTTCCGTTTTTAATGCTTTATCTATACAACAATGACGTTGTATAATTCAAGTGGGGGGATAGGAATTAGAACGTTACTTGTCCTATTTTTCACATTAAAATGCTTAAATTATGTTTAAATTAAAAAAAATCAATTTGTGAAATTACTGGTTACATAACCTTCACACATAACCCTTATTAGATATTGTGAGGATTTAACCTTATCCGTTTCCAAATGTTTATCTAAATTCCACCAAAATATGAGTGTGCCGGTGATGTTGTAGACTTTAGAACTTGGCTTGGTATATCTATTCAAGATCACAGTGATGAGTACTATGGATTTAGTACTATGGATTTAGATGGAGAAATATTTTTTAACTGTAAAATTTTCAAGGAATACAGCAAAAGCTATATTTGTAAAATTAACTAACTACACTGGTTAGTTAAATCCCTTGTAACCCTTTGCTTACTCTCACTTCAAGAGTAAGATCCCCTAGAAAAACATGTTGAGCAATTCTTGTCTTTTTCATACCATGTGTCTATTTCATTGCACCTTTACACCTTAGCCTACCCGGTAGATTAAGCCTACTTAATCAAAGTTGCTAGTTGCTTTTGTGTAAAGTTTTATATTTCCTGTGTCAAAGTGAAATTTTCTATCTCTGTTATGGTCGTGAAATTGCACAATAAAATAGGAAAATATGTAGCTCGTGTATTTTGATACTTTTGAGATTATGTATTATGTCCGAAGAAGAAGTGTTAAAGAAGAAAAAATTGTTCAAAAAAATTATGATTGTAAAGACATGAAATTGCACAGAGGTTATGGTTTAAAAAAATGGAAAAATAGAAAAATGCATCAAAAAAGATAAGAAAGTTTTATAGTCGGTTCGTTAAACTTAAACCGAATAAATTCTTGGAAGGATCGATTATTCGTGGATAAAAATCAACGATGTATAGTTTTGTATTAAGTGGCCGATATCACCGATTTTGTAAAAGTGTGTAAGTTTGGGATGTAAGAGAAGTTGACCGTTATGGGAACGCCAACTTAGGTTGTCTTTGTCATCTCTATGATCGAGGCATTTGTATATATTTTTAGTCTTTATCATGGAACGGTTGGGGAAAAGTTACTAGCAACTACCTTATTTGTTCAAGCTTAATCTATTTGTTTTGCGAATTTTATTTAACAACAATTTGCTTCCCATTCCTAGCAATTACCTTAGGTTTTACTCAAACGAGGTTAGAGTGAGTCATGCATGTCTATTTCGTCGTTACGGCCATGTATGCGTGATTTAGCCTCCTTGTTGGTTTACTACTTTTGGTGAAAACTAGAAGATCCCTACCCTATATCCCACAAATTTATTAAAAAAAACATCTCCTGGAACCCTTGGTTAAACTTAAATGAAGATGTGTTCGAACACACATGTCTATTCCGTCGTTACGGCCGTGTATGGGTGTTTTAGCTGCTTTGTTAGAGTGGTACTATCGGTGAAATATTTTAGAATGATTAACCTTAGCCTTATATAAAAACCCAATTTACCTTTTTACTTGTTTCTCCTTAGCTCTAGTAGTGGAGATGTGTATCCTTGCCAAGCTTATGATACGAAGCTAATCATGACCGAGCAATTGAGCGTACCACTTAAATGCTACACCCTAGATTAGTTGAGTGATCTGAGTGATTTATTTCCATATTTCGTTGAGGTGTCTTGGAGCTTGTACAAATTGATTTAAAAACGAAAAGAAGTTCTTAAATGGAAAAATTCTTGACTTCGTTGGGATACATTTTCAATTATAATCTAGAGTCTTACTTTGAGGACAAGTAGGATTCAATTGGGGGGATATTGATGAATCAAATAACTCACATTAAACCATCATTTATCCCAAATAACCTACCACTATTGTATAAATTATTGCAAGAATTTGTACTATTTGCTTAAAAGAGTTATTTTGCCGTAATTGATAGTATTTGGTGAAACATGCTAAAAGGCGCATATTTTGAAGCTAAAATGAAGACATTTGAAGATTACTCATTTCTAACCAATACGCCGTATCTAGGAAAAGAGATGCGGCATATCAGCGCTAAGTCTTCACAAGAAAACACGTATTCACAATTCTGAATACGTCTTACCCACCCTTTTCCAACGCCGTATCCATGAAGATAACTATTCAGAGATACAAAGATATTATTATTTTTGGAATGTATATTATACTGGTCATAAACTTTGCGTGCACTCCAAGGGATACACCCCAATACGTCGTATTGGCCTAGCCCAATATGGCGTATCCAGCCTTTTTCAGAGACTATAAATAAAACACTCAAAAACGAGTTTTCAGTGTGCAAAATCATATTCTTCATACCATACACATAAAAGATGATTTTCTAAAGAGAAGAAGAGCAACAAAGGTCAAGCATCAATCACGATTTCATAGAAGACACCGTGTAATTCCTATACTCTTGTAATCATTTAGTTTTTGGTATCGTTCGGTAAAACGTTTAGTTTACATTGGTTAATTAATCACGCTTGTATAATTACAATGGTTATGGGCTAATACCCCTGGGTATTAGCCATCTTAATGAAGATTTAGTGTTTGGTTTGTTTTAAAATCGATTTTCTTAATTTATCGTTTATCATTTAATTATGTTTATCACATGATACTTGTCTACGTGTTTGAATATGCGACCTATCATTCAACTGGGTCTAGTTACGCCTAACAAGCGAGCTAGATACTGGGATAACTCTCCATAACGTGTTTTATATTACTTGGCCAATAGGATCACAAATAACGTTATGTCTTTATGTTTAAATTAAAGCTTAGTTGGACCAGCAGGTGACCCATAATGTTTCAACAATTATGTTCTTGATTAATTAATAAAGATTTAAATAGTAGACTACCAGTATATAAAATACTGTCAAACAGTAAGTCGGTAAAGTCCCGATGGGCTAGGGTTTATCAAGATCACAATTGCTATAATCCCTAGATAGATTATAATTAAACTAAAGGATGTTTTATGCGGATACGTTAATTGTGACAGGATTCAACGTATCTAGGTCTTAGAATGATGTACCGCCTAAGTCGATAAGAATATATGCCGGCTTCGAGATAAGAAATCATTGCACTACATAAACAAACTCAGCATTTAATCAATTTAAGTTATGGCTAATACATTTTATATTATTTGACATTGTACCCTCTTTTTTATCTAGATGTTTTCTTTCCCTTTGCATGTTTATTGTGTTTAGAATTGATTATTGTCACCATAAAACCTGTGACAATCTCTCAGGCTGAAAACCCCCATACCCGTTAGAAGCGTATATAGCATTGGTTTAACAAGTAATTAGGATTAACTTAATTAGAGTAATTAAAATACTGGTAGAATATAAGGTTAACGACCTCACTCTTAGTGTTTCCGAAAAGATCACCCTACTTACCATGAAACTCCACCCGATCGGGTACACTGCCTGTTAAAGTGTTGTTTTACGATAAGTTAGCTACATATAAATTTAAAACTTGGCAATCAATAAATTAACCCCTACACGACAGCACATCAGGCGGCACTTATAAAAAAAAGGAATCCAAGTCCAGAGCAAAACTATAATAATCGAATTGGTTCCGATGATTTGGACCCTAAGAGTGTGGATAGTTTTGAGGAACTAAGTCAAAAATGTCTTAAAAGAAAACTCCACGAACAAAAGATATACGCCAACAAGACCCTATAGAGAATCACAACATCAAGAGAAGATAGAACGAAGGCTTGCAACTTTTTCATGGATCGGTTCAAGTCCAAAATTTCGCACATAAAGGGAGTTCCCCCGGTCCTACGTATCTCAGCTTTTATGCATGATCATGGTCATCCGGAACTCGCTAAAAAGCTCAACAACAAAATACCCAAGACGGTGGATAAAATGTTCGAAAGAGTCAGGGCTTTCATTAGAGGAAAAGTGGTTTGGCGGGTTCAGCAGAAATGGCCCATCCTTCTTAATGGGATAAAGGGAATGTTCATCCGGCATGGTCCGGAAATACCCAAAAAAGCTAGAAGCAAAGGTGGCCCGAGAGGAACACAAAGAAACATAGGGATATACACTCCGTATCCTAGAAAAGATACATTTACCCCACTTATCAAGTCTCCGAAGGAAATCCTGGCCATGGAAAGCGTGAGCTTCCCAGAACCACCACCTTTAATCAAAACCCCTAAAAAGCAAAACCTGAACAATTTTTATGGTCACCATGGGGACAGGGGTCACAACACCAATGACTTCTATCAGTTAAAAAAGCAAATAGAGGAAGTTGTGGCCTCGGGGAAGTTGGCTCACCTGGTGAAGGACATCTGTCAGAACAACCAAAGGAACGGGAGTCATGAATGAACAACGTAAAAGTCATAAACATGATTAGGGGAGGGGGAAGTCGCAAAAGACATTTTAAGGGAGAAAGGTCCGTTCTAACAGATGAACTCACCTTCCCAGCGATACCTCAGAATCAGCTGACGGATGAACCTATCATATTGGAAGGAATGATTAAAGTTCGTCAGAGATCATGTATGAACATTGCTTCAGAACCTCAAAGTTAACATCCAGTCAAGACTAAGAAGATGCAGAACTCTGCTGGTAGGTTTCTCAAGAGAAACGTACCACCCTCTTAGAATAATAGACCTTCGAGTAACCATGGGAAAGGCAGGAAGGAACAAAACGGTGCTAATGGAGTTTGCTATAATAAAATGTCGTTCGCCATACAACGTCATAATAGGAAGGACCGGAATGAGAAGCCTCAGAGCGGTAGGCTCTACCATCCATTCTATGATCAAATTCCCCACTAAAACTAAGGAACGTAATGAAAGGAGACAAGTAGAGAAGCTCTGTGGGAATGTAGACAGCTGGAAAGGGTGCAAGGTCCGTGGAAGGAGGTACAATGGCGTCAACGTGAAGAACAAATGTCTCGGATAAGAGAACAAGCAATACTATGAACAAAAAGCAGCTCCGGCCACGGGCCTAACCAAGGTCTGGTGCCGCTCAAAAAAACATGGGACAAGGAAAACACAGAGGAAGTATTCACCATCAGCCAAGAACAACCAAACAGTACGAAACGATAAGGACCACGATGGACAGCCGATTGCAAATGATTATTAACGGAAAGTTCTTCGGGAAATCATTGAGTGTGGTATATCCTAAATCAAAACACGAGTCGATTCTTGGATTTGGCTATTTCTATAGAGAGAAACAACTTGAGAGATTTTCCTAGAGAGAGAAAAAGTTTCTATGAAATACAATAGAAATGACTAGCTTTCCTCTTCCAAAAGTTGAAGAGGCTTATATATACTTATAATATACCTGTGTATTCGTACCGACTTAAAACCGAAAAACATACTATTAACTATTACAACTACGAGCTAAAAATAAACATAAAATACATGGGGTGACCGATGTCTGTTTTCTCTAATATCTAACAATCTCCCCCTAAGGGAGGTCACCCCTGAAAATACCAAACTTAATCACTTCAGTCTTTAGCTCGTAGACATCTGTATCTTGTACAATTTAAGGATAGTGAACTTTGATTCTCTTAGAACTTGCTTTGACTGTATCTTGAGCTTCTTCTTGAGATCATCGCTCAACATAATCTTTACATCATCTTGTAATGGATCGCACTTGTGCACTTGTGAAGAAAGACATTTATGACAGAGTTTTACGGAAGCTTTGACACCTTTATGAGGTCTTCATAACTTCATAACAAAGTAGGGGTCGTTCTGAGCATTCATTATTCACTTGATAACTGATGTGCTGGCGAATTTCCATCTCCCATCCTCCATCTTTACGATAACCTGTAATGAAACATTAGTAAATAAAGAGAAAATTGATTGAGAAGCCATCTAAGTGTTTCTTATGGAAAATATTATGTAACACTCGAAGATTTTAATTGTTTACAAATGTCAATAACCGTCATTTCTTATACATGGAACAAGTTTGATTCACATACAAGAATCGCACCCATTTGTTTCATTCCAGTTGACACATAGTTTGATTCTTGTAGGAAGCGCACAAATTCACCTACCTAAGCTTGTTTGATGTTGGCTCTAGCAAGGATTTCCATCATCCATTGTGGAAAAACCATGCGTTTACACTCCGTGATGTTCTGGCAAAATCACAAGGATAATGCGTAGACTCTTATGATAGACGTTGTTTTCCACAGGGTTGTGAAAGACAAGAGAATTGGATACGTGTTCTAACGAGATTAATTGACGATCTCTTGGCTCTAGACTCAATAGTGCATTTTGGTTCTAGTAATCGAAGGCTGGAGTTGACTGCCACCTATTCAATATCAACTAACTCGGAGTGAGAAAGTCAATAGATAACGTGTTTAGTCTTCGTGAGAATTGAAACAGAAATCTTTTGAAAGATTCTAGTGGGCTAGGGAGGGTTGTCGCATTGTCATCACTACTGGGTCCAAGATGTCGATCTTCATGTCAGCAATCATCTTTATGATTCTGGCGCATATTATTACCCGTTGTTTTCCGTGCCTAAGAGATGGAGGGCTTCTTTCTTTACACCTTTTATCTTTACCATTCTTTTAATTCTTCAACACCTTCAGTGCATACCGAGACTTCAAGACTAAACCATGTTGGGTATATTTCTAGTACTCAGCTCCATCTCAGTCGTCACTTTTCCCTTATTACTCGCAATTTACCTCCTTTTATATGTCAACCTAAGGACTTCTACACTAACAATGGATTTCCCTAGGGGTAGATTTCCTCCGTTTTGGCTGATCATTGGAATAGTACCTAACCATAACCAACCTTATAACTCCAATAAAGTAAAAAATGCATGTCTGTCTTTTGGTAACAGTAACTCCTTCCCTAAACCAATTGAAATTCAATTAAGGTACTTATGATATAAATATTCAAATGCGTTTAGTACCCTCGCTCGTTTTTTGATTTTTTTCAGAAACGCTCCCCCTCAAACTGTGCTTCGGTATTCGAAATTGTTTAGCACGTTTGGGCAGAGTATATGAGTTCTAGTGATCACGGTTATTATTATAAACATATTTTAATCACAATTTCTCCCCTTATCCAAAATTTTAAACCCTTTGACATTTTGGATATCAATTGATTTAAATATTTAAAATTTGGAGAAAAGTGTGGCCATAATTTGCAAGACATTAAAAACATATAACTGCTCCCCCTCATATCGTCTGAGGGATAAAAATTACTCCTACACGTAATCAACAAAAGAGTAACGATCTTACTAATGTTTCAATGTAATATTATTCACAATAAGAAATAAAAATTGACCTTTAGATTGTAGCGACGATGTCGTCACGTTGTTCTGTTGATCAGCCTGTAGTCAATATCTCTTATTCTTCCTCTGACTCGCATAAACTTAACCCTCTTTATACATAGATAAATGTAAACCTATATGAAAAAATTTATCAAGGGATCAAAAATCACCGAGACCCAATGAAACCGAAGCAGAATAGTTGTTCTCCGGGTCTTTATGTACCAACGAGCTTGAATGGAAAATCGAAAGACGAATTGGCGATTGATGTTTGAATAAGACAAGGATGTGATTTGGCACTAACCTAAATAAGCAAATGCACATAAAAATAAGCAAAGAAAATAAGCTGGAACAAGAATAGAAGCTAGAAAAAAAAACACTTAAAACCTTTATACTAAGACACAAATAAGCTTAAGACAAATCAAATAAGCTATATTAACTCTAAATAAGCAAATTCAAAAAGCAATTAAGCTAAATTAAGCAAGAAAACTCAGCAGTACTAACAACAGTAAAACATATTAACTACCAGTATTAACTACCAGTATTAACTACCAGTACTAACTTGGAGTTAGTACTGCTAGCTTTAAGTTAGTACTGTTAGCTTTAAGTTAGTACTGTTAGTTCAAATGAACAAGAAAATACCAAATAACTAAAACCGATATTTAACTATCCCTAAAAGCACTCAAGGCATAAGAATAAGTAGACTGGAATTAACTATAATGACAAATAACTAAAAGCTACAAACTAATACATTATTGAAAATATTTGAAAAAGAAAATAAGCATAAATAACTACTCTATAAAAACAGTAAAAGGAAAAATTGTTAATCTACTCTTAAAAGCTAAGGAAATCTTAAATTAGCCGAAATAATAAGCTGATAAGCTAAAATGAACCACCAGTACTAACAGTTTTAACTACCAGTACTAACTCAGAGTTAGTACTGCTAGCTTGAGTTAGTACTGCTAGTGAAAAATCCCAAAAGAGAACTAGCAGTACTAACTCTGAGTTAGTACTGCTAGTTGAAAATATCCCTTAAAGTTTTTCATTCAAAAATCAAAATTTCTTTTTATTATTAGGTTGATTATGATTCAAATTTATTAAAAACAGATTATCCAAAGAACCAAATAAGCACTTAAAAACAAGATAAGTCAATTAAATAGCTGAATTATTCTAACATGTAACTCCATAAATAAGAAAGTTGCACAAATTACTTTTAAACTACAAACTAAGTAAGATAAGCACTAAACATTCTGATAAAGCACAAATAAGCAAACATAAGCAACAAATAAGCACTAATAAGCAGTTCTACAGTAAATAAGAAAAACAAGAAAAGGAGAAACTTACAACACCCTTGCTCAAAACAGGGTTAAACCAAAAGTCTACAAGCTCTAGCTTGTATAAAACAAGCTAGTGAGAGTCCATAAGCCCATCCAGTACTAAGCTTAATCATCCATTAAGTAAGTTGTGGGTATTTGAGAGTGAATTTTTGATTTTCTCTAACTCTTAACTTTTTTTAAAGTACTTAATTATAAGCTCTTAGAAATAAGCTGTATTGAAAACCTTTTAAACATAAAACAACACAATTAAGAAACTTAACACTTGGAATTATAAAGTGACTTAAAACCTTAAATTTGCATTAAAACTTGAAAGTGTTACAAAGCTGAAAGTAGAAGCTGTAAATGACTTTAAAAACCAAAAAAAATTATACTAAGAAATTCTAAGATATCACTATTTGCCTCCAACTTCCAAAAGGCTCCTATATATAGCTCCGAAGTCTTTCTCTTTGTGTTTCTTTGTAGAGACAAAAAACCAAGTGTGCGTGTTGTGTGAGGTGGCTACTAAAACAAAATCCCAGCCTCAATTCCTTTTGTGCTTCTTTTGCAGCAATCACAGCCATCAAAAAATACTTGGAAAGGTTGAAGGATTGCCAAACATGGCAACTTTATAAACAGCTGGGGTGGGGGGGGTAAGAGGAGTGGTTGAAAATGATTTTTCTAGGGTGTTGAGTGTTTTGCAGGGTAGAAGTATGGGACGACATATCCAAGTTGCCTAGTTGTACCTGGGTTTTTGTTTTGGGCAGGAAGAATGGAGTTTGGGTAGGTTGGCAGCTTTGGCCCTCACTTCTATAAATTGTTTCCAAACTTGCCGCGGTTTTGCAATTTTGACCCCTTGTCTTTTTCTTTTGTAATACAACTTGAGGTTTGGCAGTTTTAGTCCCTCAAGTTGTATTTTCTTCATGTGTTGACTTTAGACTTTGACTTGATTTGGCTTCGGATTGACTTTGTCTTTTCCATCCCGTGCTTGGTTTGGTCGTTTTTTGGCTTTCTTTTTGAATATCCGTTCCTGCACAATTCAAATGCAAAACATACAAATACAATGTATCTTTGGTACGTTTTTAGTCTTTTAAGTCCGTTTTTTTATGGAAAATGGTACTGTGATAATTAAGCACATACCAAAATACTCCCCATACTAAGGTATTGCTGTTCCTCACTCAATGTTAATGAAGTAAAGCACTCAAGAAACCAAGAATCTTAATCCCCTCAACTAATAACCTCCGACAAGTAGCAAAGTGTTTCGTCAAGGAGAACTTAAAGAATCAATAGCTTTGATAAGTCCCGTTTTCCCATTTTTATATGTACACTAACTATCCCTAATATTTTTGGATTTTTCGTTTTCTTTTCTTAACTACCTGATTGACTTCCTTTATTTATCACATTGGGATCATATAAGAAGAGAATGCGCCCATAAGAATAATCTACGGACGTCCTGACGGTAATTCATCGGTCCCCGATTTTTCATAATCCACAAACCAAGAAATTAAACAAGATCATTTGTTAATATAAGTCTAAATGTTAAGCACTCATACTTATGACTTGTGAACTTTTTAACTCCCAACACGGATATATGATTTAAATGTGTGTACTCATATCACTCAACCAATTGGATCTACTTAATCCAAGTCGTAATTCAAGATGAATCAAGACTCAAAGCAACAACTTATTAGGACCTTGTAACTTGATTTTAAAGAACGAAAATTTAACTGTAGAACTTTTTGCAACATCTTATCATCATAAACATAAGTTCTTAAAGCTAGGAACGTTTGCTTTAGTTTGAACACCTACCTAGGCCTCACTCCTATAGGATATCACAACAAAAACGACCGTTATCTTAAGTTTGAAAACCCACCCCGTTGCTAGCGTAGTGTAAATTCACATCACACCATCATCCCAAATATGGCTAGGATAAGTGTCTTAGTTTGAGACCCTCACTAGACCTCGATTCCTGGGAGGATATCACAACACTCCAAACCCCTAAAGTAAAGATGTCTTAGTTGTACCCCCACCTCGTGTTAGCGGAGTGGGGATATCACGACACATCTTTACTTGCTCCATATAATCAAATGCATGCTTCATTGGCGTAATTCAAACATTCAGTATTTTGGCATTCATATTTCATTCATGCTTCTTTGGCAATTTTATCTTTCAAATGACTAAGAAAGAAAAATCTCGCTTTAAAGAATTAAGTTTAACAAATTGAACTTTTCTAAAAACATTCGATTGACATTAATTGAATTGAAAATGAGCACGTAATTAGGTGAATTAGAAGCTAAGGGAGAAAAAGGCACAAGTTACTCCATATAAGCTTTAGAAGAACCTTTGCTCAGCACATAAACTGTATTTTAACTCTACACTTCTTGTTCTTCACCTTATTAAAATCGAAGCAAAAGAATTCGAGAAAGCTTAGCCTACAAATGAGGAACTAGTAGAGGCTCATACGCGCCGACTCGAGTCAAAAAATTATTCTCATTCTACCCATTAGGAGAGTCGAAACTGTGACAAAACACTTATTTTATTTTTGAAAATTTTTAAATTTTTTTCATTTTTTTGGTATTTTTGCAAAAATTTGGTGGTAAAACGGGATTACATGATAACAACGGCTGCAGGCAAAATCAAATCGAAGATCCCCCCCCATACTAGAACTAAACATCGTCCTCGATGTTTTGAAAGGGCCACCTACGTAAATAAGGCCGTTTATGAAGTGTGCCAAAAGATAAAACGTTAGTCGATTAGATTTGGATACTGGATTCCCAAAATGAAGCTGAGGATGCGAAACTCTTGATAAAAATACAAGCACGGAGTCTCACAAACCTGGCAATCCTGACAATAACAATACAAAAAACGAAACACGGGTAATGGAAAGAGGCGACCTCCACACAACCAGAAAACACTTATTCATTTTTACACAAAACTACGATAAGCATTGGGTTTCCTCTCCAGCGAAGCGCTGTTAAGGTCGCTATTCTTACCCGTCTCTTGAATTTATTGGTTCATGGGGAATTTGTGAGATCAGGGACACCAATTTGTGGTACGTCCCCCACCCCTCCAAAGTAGTGCTTCAAACGGTGGACCATTCACTGTAAACCCAAGTTTTTCCATATGGCACTGTCGAGTTATCCCAAAACTCTGGGCCAAATTTCAAAGTGAATGGTCATCGTTTGAAGCACTACTTTGGAGGGGACGTACCACAATTGGTAGTCCCAGATCTCCAGACATTCCCCATGAACCAATAAATTCAAGTGACGGGTCAAGCATAGCGACCTTAAACAAGCGCTTCGTTGGGAGGCACCCCATGCTTATCGTAGTATTGTGTAGAAATGAATAAGTGTTTTACTTGTTTGTGTGGAGGCTCGCCTCTCCATTACCATGGTTGCGTGTTTGTATTGCTTAATTGTCCAGGATTGCATGGAAGTGAAGACTCCCGTGCTTGTATTTTTATCAAGAGTTTCGCATCCTCAGCTTCATTTTGGGAATCCAGTATCCAAATCTAATCGACTAACGTTTTATCTTTTGAGGCCACAACTACATAAACGCCTAATTTACGGTAAGTGGCCCTTCAAAAACATCGAGGACGATGTTTAGTTCTAGTATGGGGGGATCTTCGATTTGATTCTGCCTGCAGCCGTTGTTATATGTAATCCGTTTTACTACCAATTTTTGCAAAAAGACCAAAAAATGAAAAAAAATTTAAAATTTTCAAAAATCAAAATAAGATGTGCTTTTGCTCAGTTTCGACTCTCCTAATGGTAAATTGATAATTAATTTATGACGTCGATCGGGCGTATGAGCCCTACCTAGTCCTCAAGTTGTAGGCTAAGCTTTCACGATTCTATTGCTTCGAATTTTTAATAAGGTGAAGATCAAGAAGTGAATAGAGTTTAAATATAAGTTTACTGTGCTGATCAAGATTTCTTCTAAAGCTTATATGAGCAACTTAGTGCCTATTTCTCCATTAGCTTCTATTATCACCTACATCATACGTGCTCATTTCAATTCAATTAATCAATCGAGTTTTTTAGAAAAGCCTTCAAATTTGTAACGTAATTCTTAAAGCGAGATTTTCTGTTCTTATACTTTGAAAGTTAAAATGCCCAAAGAAGCATGAAATGAAATATGAATGCAAAACTACATGAATATTGAAAATGTACCCAATAGCATGCAATTTGATTATATGGAGCAAGTAAAAGATGTGTCCGTGATATCCTCACTCCGATAAACCACGAGGTGGGGTTTCAAACTAAGACATCTTACTTCTAGGATTTGGTGTGTTTGTTATATCTCCACCAGAATCGAGGTCTAGTAGGTTCAAACAAGGACACTTATCCTTAGCCATATTAGGAAGAAGGTGTTGATGTGATTTCCCACTACGCTAGCAACGGGGTGGGTTTTCAAACTAAGAACACCGGTCGTTGGTTGTGATATCCTACTAGGGAGCGAGGCCTAGGTAGGTGTTCAAACTAAGCAACGCATTCCTAGCTTTAAGAACTTATGATTATGATGATGAAAATGTTGCAAAAAGTTCTACAGTTAAATTTTCGTTCTTTAAAATCAAGTTACAAGGTCCTAATAAGTTTGTTGCTTTGAGTCTTGATTCCATCATGAATACGCCTATGGAAATAAGTATTGATCGATGGTTGAGTTGATATGAGTACACACATTTAAAACATATATCCATTTGGGAGTTAGAAAGTTCACAGTCATAAGTAAAGAGTTGCTTAACATTTTAGACTTATATTAACAAATGATCCTTGTTTAAATGCTTGTTTGATCTAGTGAAAAATCGGGGACGATGAATTTATCCGTCAGGACATCCGTAGATTATTCTATGGGCGCTTCTCATTCTATGATCCCAATGTTGATAAAATAAAGGAAGTCAAACAGGTAGTTAAGAAAAGAAAAAGAAAGGAAAATCCAAAAATATTAGGGATAGTTAGTGTACATATAAAATGGTGAAAACGGGACTTATCGAAGCTATTGATTCTTTAAGTTCTCCTTGACGAACACTTAGCTACTTTTCGAGGTTATTAGTTGAGGGGGATTAAGATTCTTGGTTTCTTGAGTGTTTACTTCATAACATTGAGTGAGGACACGGCAATACCTTAGTATGGGGGATTTTGGTATGTGCTTAATTACACATACCATTTTCCATTAAAAACGGACTTAAAAGACTAAAAACGTACCAAAGATACATTGTATTTGTATGTTTTGCATTTGAATTGTGCAGGAACGGATATTCAAAAAGAAAGCCAAAAACGACCAAACCAAGCACGGGATGGAAAAGACAAAGTCAATCCGAAGCCAAATCAAGTCAAAGTCTAAAGTCAAACGCATGAAGAAAATACAACTTGAGGGACTAAAACTGCCAAACCTCAAGTTGTATTACAAAAGAAAAAGACAAGGGTCGAAATTGCAAACCGGGCAAAGTTTGGAAACAAAGTTATAAGAAGTGAGGGGCCAAAGCTGCCAACCTACTCAAACTCCTTTCTTCCCGCCCAAAAACAAAACCCAGGTACAACTAGGCAACTTGGACATGTCGTCCCATACTTCTACCCTGCAAAACACTCAACACCCTAGAAAAATCATTTCAACCACTCCTCTACCCCCCCCCCCCAGCTGTATAAGTGCCATGTTGGCAATCCTTCACCCTTCCCAAGTATTTTCGATGGCTGTGATTGCTTCAAAAGAAGCACAAAAGAAATTGAAGGCTGGGATTTGTTTTAGAGCCACCTCACACAACAAGCACACTTGGTTTTTGTCTCTACAAAGAAACACAGAAGAGAAGAAGACTTCGGCTATAAATAGAGCCTTTTGTAAGCCTTGGAGGCAACTAGTGAATCTTAGAATTTCTTAGTTTAATTTTTAGTTTTTAAAGTCATTTACAGCTTCTACTTTCAGCTTTGTAACACTTTCAAGTTTTAATGCAAATTTAAGGTTTTAAGTCACTTTATAATTCCAAGTGTTAAGTTTATTAATTATGTTGTTTTGTGTTTAAAAGGTTTTCAATACAGCTTATTTCTAAGCTGCTATAATTAAGTAACTTTAAAAAAAAGTTAAGTAGTTAAGAGAAAATCACAAAATTCACTCTCAAATACACCACAACTTACTTTATGGATGATAAGCCAGTACTGGATGGGCTTATGGACTCTCACTAGCTTGTTTTATACAAGCTAGAGCTTGTAGACTTTTGGTTTAACCCTGTTTTGAGCAAGGGTGTTGTAAGTTTCTCCTTTTCTTGTTTTTCTTATTTACTGTAGAACTGCTTATTAGTGCTTATTTGTTGCTTATGTTTGCTTATTTGTGCTTTATCAGAATGTTTAGTGCTTATCTTACTTAGTTTGTAGTTTAAAAGTAATTTGTGCAACTTTCTTAGTTATGAGTTAACACTGTTAGAATAATTCAGCTTATTTAAGTGTTTATTCTTGATTATAAGTGTCTTATTTTGTTATTTGATAATCTGTTTTTAATAAATTAGAATCAAATCAACTTAATATAAAAAGAAAAATGATTTTTGAAAACTTTAAGGGATATTTTCAACTAGCAGTACTAACCCAGAGTTAGTACTGCTAGTTCTCTTTTGGGATTTTTCACTAGCAGTACTAACTCAAGCTAGCAGTACTAACTCTGAGTTAGTACTGGTAGTTAAAACTGTTAGTACTGGTGGTTCATTTTAGCTTATCAGCTTATTATTTCGGCTAATTTAAGATTTCCTTAGCTTTTAAGAGTAGATTAAACCATTTTCCTTTACTGTTTTTAAGAGTAAGCTTATTTAAGCTTATTTTCCTTTTCAAAGTATTTTCAATAATGTATTAGTTTGTAGCTTTTTAGCTTATTTGCCATTCTAGTTTATTCCAGTTACTTATTCTTATGCCTGAGTGCTTATTAGGGATAGTTAAATATCTGTTTTAGCTTATTTGAGTATTTCTTGTTTCATTGAACTAACAGTACTAACTTAAAGCTAACAGTACTAACTTAAAGCTAGCAGTACTAACTTCAAGTTAGTACTGGTAGTTAATACTGGTAGTTAATACTGGTAGTTAATACTGTTAGTACTGTTGTTAGTACTGCTGAGTTTTTCTTGCTTAATTTAGCTTAATTGCTTTTTGAATTTGCTGATTTAAGAGTTAGTTTAGCTTATTTGGTTTGTCTTAAGCTTATTTGAGCTTATTTGTGTCTTCATATAAAAGTTTTAAGTGTTTTTACCATTCCTAGCTTTTATTCTTGTTCCAGCTTATTTTCTTTGCTTATTTTTATGTGCATTTGCTTATTAGGTTTAGTGCCCAATCATTCTTTGTCATATTCAAACATCAATTACCAATTCGTCTTTCGATTTTCCATTCAAGCCTCGTTGGGACATAACGACCCGGGAACACTCTATATTGCTTCCGGTTTTCTTGGTCTCGCGGATTCCGATCCTTGTTGTGTATTCATGTCTATTTCTATTTATTGATATATAAAGAGGGGTGAGTTTTCGCAAGTCAATCGTATTTTTCATTTTGTAACCAAAACCTATCATGTATGTTATCGATATTGTTATGTACGAATGTCAATTTATTTATGTCATTGTTGATCTCACTTCGGTTGTATATTTCACTGCCTGTTGTGATCTCATTTTATGTATTATGCATATGTCATGTCGCATTTACGATTGTATGAATTCTAACGTGTATTATATTTTCTTGTGATTGTGAAGAAAATGCCGCCAAAAAGAATGACCACCCATATGACTGATGCGGCTATTAAGCAATTGATAGCTTAAGGAGTAGCTGATGCATTTGCAAAAGATGAAGCAAATAGAAACAATAGAAATGGAGATGACAGCCACGATTCAGGAAGTGGCGAAAGAAGATAGGTGCCTACTACTCGTGAGTGCACCTATAGTGACTTCCTAAAATGCCAACCCCTTAATTTCAAGGGTACTAAAGGAGTTGTTGGTTTGACTCAGTGGTTTAAGAAGATGGAGTCTGTATTCTACATTAGCAACTGCAATGTCACTTGCCAAATCAAGTTTGCTACTTGCACTCTACTTGGCAGTGCACTGACTTGGTGGAATTCCCACGTCAAGACTGTTGGTCACGATGTTGCATACGAAATGCCATGGAAAACATTGAAGAAGATGATGACCGCCAAGTATTGCCCAAGAAGTGAGATCAAGAAGTTGTAAATTGAAATTTGGAATCTAAAGGTCAAGCGTATTGATATTTTAAGCTATACCCAACATTTTTAAGAGTTGGTACTGATGTGTGGGAGAATGTTTCTCGAAGAATCTAATAAGGTTGAGAAGTATGTTGGTAGACTTCTTGACATAATCCAAGGCAGTGTGATGGCATCTATGTCAAAAACAATGCAAAATTCAATTGAGTTTGCTACTGAACTGATGGATCAAAAGATCCGTATTGTTGCTGAACGTCAAGCTGAGAAGAAAGAAAGCTTGATGACAACTCAAGGAACAATCAGACTCAACAACAGCCTCACAAAAGGCAAAATGTAGCAAGGGCCTACACTGCTGGGCCTGGTGAGAAGAAAGAGTATGGTGGATCTCTACCTCTGTGCACAAAATGCAACTACCATCACAATGGGTAGTGTGCTCATAGGTGCAACAACTGCAAGAAAGTTGGCCATCTGGCCCGTGACTATAGAGGTTCAGCTACTGTTGCCAATAACCAGAAAGCCCTCGGGGCGATTCAGAGGGTTGTCACTTGCTTTGAGTGTGAAGTTTAGGGGCATTACAAGAAGGATTGCCCTATGTTTAAAAACAACAACCATGGAAATCAAGCTAGGAACGGTGGAGCAACAGCAAGGGATTATGCAGTGGGAAGTATAGGGAAAAACTTAGACTCCAATGTCGTTACGGGTATGTTCCTCCTAAACAACCGCTATGCTTCTATCCTATTTGATATTGGTACCGATAGGAGTTTTGTGTCTACTGCATTTAGTTCCCTAATTGACATCATCCCAACTACACTAGACCATGATTATGATGTCGAACTAGCTGATGGAAAAATAATTGGAGTTAATACTATCATACGGGGTTGCACTTTAAACTTCTTAAATCATCCATTCAACATTAACCTCATGCCCAGAGAACTTGGTAGTTTTGACGTCATAATTGGTTTGGATTGGTTAACAAAATATCATGTCGTGATCGTCTGTGATGAGAAGATCGTTTGTATTCCCTTTGGGAATGAAATCTTAATAGTTCGTGGTGACGGAAACAATAACAGATACGAGTCTTGATTAAACATCATCTCGTGCACAAAGACTCAAAAGTACTTGCTGAAAGGATGCGATGTCTTTTTGGCACATGTTACCACAAAGAATGCTAAAGACAATTTGGAGGAGAAGCGACTTGAAGACGTACCAATTGTTCGAGACTTTCCCGAAGTATTTCCTAAGGATTTTCTAGGTATTCCACCAACTCGACAAGTGTAATTTCAAATTGATTTAATACCTGGTGCTGCACCTGTAGCACGGGCCCCTTATCGATTAGCTCCGTTCGAGATGAAAGAATTTTTGGATCAACTGCAGGAACTTTTTGACAAAGGATTTATAAGACCAAGTTCCTTACCTTGGGGAGCTCCGGTCTTGTTTGTTAAGAAGAAGGATGGATCATTCCGGATGTGCATCGATTACCGAGAATTAAATAAGCTAACGGTGAAAAACCGTTATCTGCTTCCAAGAATCGATGATCTGTTCGATCAACTTCAAAGGTCGAGTGTCTACTCGCTGATCGACGTGAGATCGGGTTATCATCAACTGAGAGTTCATCAAGAAGACATCCCGAAGAGTGCATTCAAAACTCGTTATGGTCATTATGAATTTCAAGTTATGCTATTTGGTTTGACGAATGCACTGGCTGTATTTATAGATTTCATGAATCGGGTGTGCAAGCCATATCTAGATAAATTTGTCATTGTCGTTATTGACGATATTCTGATCTACTCAAAGAACAAGCAAGAGCATGAAGAGCATCTTAAGTTAATCTTAGAGTTGCTTAAGAATGAGGAGTTATATGCCAAATTTTCTAAATGTGGATTTTGGATTCCCAAAGTACAGTTCCTTGGTCACGTGATTGATAGTAAGGGCATTCACGTAGATCCCGCCAAGATCGAGTCTATTAAATATTGGGCATCTCCTAAGACTCCAACAGAGATTCATCAATTTTTAGGTCTTGTCGGTTATTATCGAAGATTCATTGAAGGATTTTAAAAGATCGCCAAATCAATAACCAAGCTAACCCAGAAGAAGGTCAAGTTTGATTTGGGAGACAAACAAGAAGTCGCCTTCTAGTTATTGAAGCAGAAACTATGTAGCGCACCTATCTTGGCTTTACCTGAAGGAGCTAAGAACTTTATTGTTTATTGTGATGCTTCGCATAAAGGATTAGGTGTTGTTTTAATGCAAAATAAGAAGGTGATTGCTTATGCATCACGACAACTAGAAATTCATGAGAAGATATACGACTCATGATTTGGAGTTAGGAGCAGTAGTGTTCACTCTAAAGATTTAGAGACACTATCTGTATGGAACAAAGTGTACCATGTTCACTAATCATAAAAGCTTACAACACATTATTGATCAGAAGGAGATGAACATGAAGCAACGTCGTTGGTTGGAATTGCTTAGTGATTACGATTGCGAAATTCGTTATCACCCGGGAAAAGCAAATGTAGTGGCTGACACTTTAAGCAGGAAAGAACGAATTAAGCCATTACAGGTTCGAGCCTTAGTTATGATCATTGGTTTAGATCTTCCCAAGAAAATTTTGAATGCTCAGATCGAAGTTATGAAACCGCGTACTGACGGGACATTGTGTTAGGTATGATCAAGAAAGAGAAGTGAAATCATCCCAAGCAAGAGAGGTTGGAACCGCATGCTGACGGGACATTGTGTTTGAGGAACAGAAGTTGGTTGCCATGCTATGGTGATCTAAGGACTTTGATTATGCTTGATTCCTATAAGTCAAAATATTCTGTTCATCCGGGTTCTGACAAAATATGTACCAAGACATAAAGAAATTGTACTGGTGGTCCAACATGAAAGCCGATATTGCCACCTATATTAGCAAGTGTTTGACGTGCTTAAAGGTTAAAGCTGAACATTAGAAACCATCTGGTTTGTTGGTGCAACCAGAGATCCCTTAGTGGAAGTGGGATAATATCATCATGGATTTTACCACCAAGCTCTCTAAGACGTCGAGTGGTTATGATACCATTTAGGTGATTGTTGGTCATCTTACTAAGTCTGCACACTTTTTGCTGATGAGGGAAAATGACCCAATGGAGAGATTGACAAGACTGTACATGAAAGAAGTAGTCATGAGACATGGAATACCAGTCTTAATCATTTATGACCGTGACGGTAGATTTACGTCAAATTTTTTAAGGTTGTTCCAGAAGGCCTTAGGTACTTGTTTGGATATGAGAACTGCTTACCACCCGCAGACTAATGAAGAAAGCGAAAGAACTGTTCAGACACTAGAAGATATGTTACGCGCTTGCGTAATATACTTTGTAAATGGTTGGGATAGAAACTTACTGCTAATTGAGTTCTCATACAACAATAGTTATCATACTAGCATTAAAGTTGCACCATTTGAGGCGCTTTATGGTCGTAAGTGTCGATCACCTGTTTGTTGGGCCAAGGTAGGAGATGTTCAGCTCACCGGTCCAGAAATTATTCACGAGACAACCGAAAAGATCATTCAAATCAAAAGCAGAATTCAAGCCGCTCGTGATCGCTAGAAGAGTTATGCCGATGTGAGGCGTAAGCCTTTAGAATTTTAAGTTGGTGACAAAGTCATGTTGAAGGTATCACATTGGAAAGGGATTATCCGTTTTAGAAAATGGGGGAAGTTGAACCCGAGGTATATTGGACCTTTCAAGATGTTAGCAAAAGTGGGAACCGTTGCTTATAGACTCGAACTTCCTCAACAACTAAGCAGGGTTCATAGTACGTTTCACGTATCCAATTTGAAGAAATGTTTATCCAACGAGCTGTTGGCAATTCCGTTGGATGAAATACATATTGATGATAAGCTTCACTTCGTTGAAGAACCAGTAGAGATTATGGATCGTGAATTCAAACGGTTGAAGCAAAGCCGTATTCCCGTTATCAAAGTACGCTGGAACTCTAGGAGAGGTCCTGAGTCACATGGGAACATGAAGATCAATTTCGAAAGAAGTATCCGCATCTCTTCACAAAAACCGCACCCTCGACAAGTGCCGCGTCTTGAGCCTTGCGGACAAGGCTCCTTTAACGGGGGAAGATTGTAACAATCCATTATTTTAAGTCATTTTACGAATCAATACTTTCCATTATTTATTTTAGGCTTTTGCGCATTTACTTTTAATTTTCATCTTTAAGTTAAATCGCGTAAACTAAAAATCAACATTCAACGTAAACGGACATCAAACAAATAAAAGTTTATTTCAAGCAAGTGTTATATAATTATTACAAAGATAATTTACAAATTTTTACATTTTATTTTTATTGGTTACGTAAAACGTTTATGTTTCGCAATAAAATACATTTATGCATACATAGAAGTACCTATACTTATCTATACTTCAATAAATACCCACTATTATACCCAATACCCTAAAAATTATACAAACTCTCCCGCATTCATACCTATATTTTGTTCCGTATTAATAAAACAAAACAAATAACTATTAAACCTCCACTAAGATCACTTTATCCTTTTATTAACCAATATGTAAACCTTAAAACCCATTTTTTTCATAAATTGTCTAATCCCTTGTCCTCTCCTTGTACCCAAATTGTTCCCTCCTCCTAGGGAAGAGGAGAGATCTTACACTTAGCACTTAAACCACCTCCTAAACACATGGTTTGTTAAGGTAGTTTTCCTAATACTTCAACTATAAATAAGACCTAAGTGTAAGCCTCATTCGCACCTTTCTCTTGCAAGTAAACACTTAAAATTCCTCTCTTATTCTCTATAACAACCTACGGCTCAAAGTTTTATTACTAAAGGTTTTATAATTTTCATTTAACCAAGAACACAAGTATACAAGTATTATTAGGGTTATTATATAAGGTGTATCAATGGTATTTGGAAGCTTGGATTTCATTTAAATAAGGGCTTAATATAAGAAGTGAAAGCTAGGGTTTCTAAAGGATGTCGGGTTGAAGAAACTAGGGTTTTGATTTAGGGTTTACATATTCATTCATTCATATAAGGTCCATTACAATCCCTGCACTGTTATAATTACTTCGTTAATTTACATACATATTGTTATATTGTTAATCACCACTTAAGATTTATTTTATAAAGTTATAAAATAAAAGAAGCATGTTATAATCTAAGAAACATTTAACCATTGTGAATAGATGTTTAAAATGTGTTGGGATTTAGAGCTTTTACACTTAGTACTGCTGATAGTTAGTTAGTACTGCCAGTACATTGTTAGTACTGCCAGTTATAGTTAGTACTGCTAGTTGTATATTTTAGTATTGTTAGTCGTATATAGTTAGTACTGCTTAAGTGATATGCATGAGTTATATTAGGAATAGATATGCATGATCACTTAAGGCATTTTGTAAGCCCATTAGGGTTTCCTTAGTGTATAAAAGGAACCCTTACGGCATAGTTAGAAATACAAATCTAAGATAGAAAAGTCATAGTTATTAGGCAAAACATATAGTTGTTTTGTGAATCATTCAATATATTGAAAGTTTTG
>BQNB010083046.1:2187-29147 GCA_026074375.1 Tanacetum coccineum
TATAGGTCGTATAAGTACTAAGCACTTTGATTAACTAATACCATATATAATTCTATATAGCTACATCACCATCTAATTGTATTTGTGAAATAACATTTATAAAGTAAAAACGTTTATAAATATTTCTTTAGTAATAACGGCATAACTTTCTCGTTTTAAGCCCGTTTTGTACGTTCCTTACGTCCACGTTCTCGTATTAAGACGACGTATCAAAATATTACATTTTCATATTTTGAGTCCTCTGGTGAACAGTACTTTTTACTGTTCGTGGACTTTTATAAATTTATTTTTATAAAATTTAGTTATCGTAAACTCGTAAATGTTGTATCTTATTCGTTTAACTTTGATTTTAGTGATTCTTTCGAGCACGTCTTCGTAATTAAAAGTTCTATCAAATTAATGATGTTTTCAAAATAAAAATACCTGATGTGAACAGTAACTTTTATAAAAGTAATTTTTATCGTAAACTTGCGAAATTCATAACTCCTTCGTTATTGATCCAAAAATTATGATTCTTAATGTTTTAGAATCCTAAAAATAAGTATTATCTGAGAAAATTAACCATTTTCATATATCAGAAGTTAAAAGTAAATGGTTTTTATAAAATTTCTTTTATAAACGCGTTTATTATCGTGTAACTTGCAAATGTCGTAACTCCTTCGTTATAAATTGGATTTTTAAGTTCTTTATATGGTTGGAATCCTCATGACATGTAGTATTTTATAAAAGTATAAAATAAATACATTATTTTTTGAATTTGATCAGACCCTTATGATATTTTTGTTAAAAATATGTTTAAACTTGTTTTTGTAACTTTTTAGTTTAGTAACTTTGTTACAAGTCCATTACAACACTTAACTCCACATGTCTTACATACTTAAGGTCCTTAGTCCATGATTTGTCCAAATATTGTCCAAGATAACAAGATCAACAAGTCCTTATATCACTTTACTTATAAACTTATTAAGTAACTTTTTAAACCACTAGTTTATATATACCTTTTATACATAAACCTCACTTGTACAATACTTATACTTCCATTCCCACATGATATTAACATCCATATAACATATGTAAAAATTTATCAAACCATGATCACAAGTGAAAATTCCATTTTTCATGTAAATAATTTCTTAGATGGTGATTAACTATATAGCTATTATATACACATAAAATCATGAATGTAAAAAGTTTAAGGTTTTTAGGTAAACTTAGTATGATGTATGGTGATGAACAACAATGTCTAAACCCTTGTTTAGCAAACAAACCCTAGCTTCCAAGTCTTACAAAACCCTAATCCAAAGAAAACCCTAATATTGAACCTTCTTGCTTTAACACTTGTAAACCCCAAACCAAACCTTCTAAACACCTTAGGATATCTTAGATATGATGTAGGAATACTTGTATAAGTGGTAAATAAAATTTATATGGATTGTTTAAGGGTTTTGTGGTATGTTGTGGCTAGGAGGGATAAAACAAGAGAAATGGTGAAGTTTTTCTAGTGAAAAATGAAGTGTGTGTGTGTTCTTTATATAGTTGCTTGCCTTTATATACTACCTTGGTCCAAGTTGCTAGTCAAGACCGCCCTAGGAAATTCTAAAACATAAGGAGTAAAACATGGAAGTCTTATGGTTAATTTCACTAGTCATAGACATAAAACATAATGAATTATATTTGTACAAGTCTAAGTTGGTAAAATGTGTACTACATGTCCCCTAGGGATCACTTTTGCATCGAATTTAGCGGGGATGAGTACTAGTTGGTGTCTTGGCTATTTTATAGAAATATCTAGTTATTCTTGAAGTTAACTGAGGTAAAAATTAAAGGTAGATGTAATACTTGCAAATTGTATGGTTTGGTTGATTTATTTTTTGTACAATTTGGCATAGGTAATATCAAGGGTGAAGTTTTATAAAAACTTTGAGCATTGGGTATAAAATGTGTATTTGTTGAAGCGTAGATAAGTTTTGGTGGTTCGGTGAATGCCTAAATGTATTTTATCGCAAAACATAAACACTTTACGTAACCAATAAAATAAATTGAGCAAATTTTAACAACTATCCTCCAAATAATTATCTAACACTTGCTTGACGTAAACATTTAATTGTTGATGCCCGTTTACGTTGAATGATCATTTTTAGTTTACGCGATTTAACTTAACACTTAAAATTAAAGCAACGTGTACAAGACTGTTTCTACTCCCAAACCGCCTCTATTGTACATTAACAGCTCACCCCTCACCTTTCCCCACTTACCCTGCCACTATAACCCATGCCCACTTGGAATTCACTCAACCCGAAGCCCCCATCAATGGTGAGATGATGTTGTAAAGGCAATGGAAGGCTAGGATTGCTTGTGAGGCTTCCTACTCTCACAGCTAACACAACCCAAGACAAAGAGAAGGCAAGGGACTTCTATAAAAGAGAAGGCCAAGCCGAAGTACACACACCACTTTTTACTAGTTTTTAGTTTAATTTAAATACAAGTCTTTCTTTTAAGCATTTTAGTGTAATTCAGTTCCTTTAAAAGAGTTTATGTTGTAATATTTCCGTTTCTAATAAAAAGTTAAGTTTGTTCTTGAATTTGCTACTATTGAAATTTTAAGTCTCTTATAAAGCCTTTTAATCTCTTTAAACCTGTTTAAAAAAAGCATTTAAGCTATTAAGTATCTCTTGTAACAACCTTGCTCTGCCTTCATTTCACTTAAAAATCATGAAACCATTTTCTATAAAATAAGGAGTGTTTTGGTTTTAGCATTGAAAATGGACCCAAACCAAGTTTGGCATCGGGTCAAGAGCACTCATCCAATCTTGGCTAAGTGAGTAGGCTCATTTAAGCCAATTTAGACCACAAGTTTTAATATAAAAAATCAGTTTTCAAAATCCTTACTTCCTGTCAAAGGTTGTCAAAGCCCAAATTAGCTTTTAAACAGCCTATCAGTTTAAACAAGCTTTAAGCTACCTTATTTTGCTTTTTAGTCATTAGAGCCAAAAGAAAAAGCTCCTTTAGTTCTGTCATTTGAAAATACCAAAGTATCACCAAGTGTGTATGTATGCATAGTTTGTAAAAAGCAGCCACTTTCAAGCCCCAATTTTAGCAATGTTTAACTTTCCTTAATGACCCAAGTTTTGAAAATAAGCTCTAGTGCATCCCTTGTAAATCTGTTTGTATTTGGATTTGGCTAAAAATCTTTTGAGAGCTTATTTTGATAAGCCAAATAAGGCCTTAAGCTCACTGCCTTGCCTCCCCTGGTGCTAGACACCTCTCTTTAGCCCCTTTTTTCTAGCTTATTAGATATTAAGCCACCATTTTAAATTGCTTTCCCATGTAGCTTGAAGGTAGTACTAATATGTTCAGCAGCTTTAGTTTCATTTAAATGCTTTCTAGGTTTAGCTTAATTTAGGCTTATTATCCCCCTATTTCTGTCCTTTTTAAAACTGTCACAAAGCTTAAGTGCTTCCCAGCTTATTTTAGGGCTTAATTTAGGTTTCCATAGCTTATTTAGGACTCCCCTTTCTATAATAATCTGTCCCCCTTAATTTTAGCTTATTTAGTAGCCTTAAGCCCCAAAAGAAAAGCTAAATAAGCTGTTAAGCTTATTTAGCCACTGCAGTTTCAAAAAGCCACATTTCTGGCTTATTTAGTGAGAATCAGCACATAGTGCTTATTATGAAAAATGTTCCCCTTAAGCCCCTTAACAGCTTTGCTTTGATAGCTTTTTGATAATAAGCACTTAGGACTTGATTTGCAATCGGGGTCCTTTTCAGGGACCATTTGTGTAATTTCTTCTTTTGTAGTTCCCTTTGTTAATCCCCTTTGTTAGTTCCCTGTTACTTCATTAGTCCTTGTGTCCTTCCCTGTTTAGTCCCCCCAAAGTTAACCACAGTTAGTTTTATTTAATTTAATTAATTAAATTAGGTTTAGATTTTAACTAGTTAATTCATTCAATTTTATCATAAAATTGGGCAGTTTATATATTTAGATTGTTAATTACTTTATTTAATTGTATATTTTAGAATTTTTATAACTTTTATTTTTTGTCTTTTTCTATTTACTTAGTTTTAATTAGTTTTTAATCTTTAAAAATTCATAAAAAATCCAAAAATTAATAAAAAAATATTTTTCTTTTTTATAAAATTTTCTTTTGTCATTTAGTGTCTAGGAAAAATATAAAATCTAGTGTAGGTTTAATTTTCATAAATTTCAGTTTTAGACCCGTTTTACCGGGTGCGTTTTACCGTTTCTTTTCGTTTTGCATTCAAACGACCTCCGATTTAGTTCTAGTTTTCTTTATTTTTCAAATTAAGTTAATTAGAATTTAATTTTGATTTTTAATTTAATTTAGCATTTATTTTCTTAATTTTTAATATTTAGGTTTCCCGATACCTTATTCTGTTCCCCGTATTTAATTTAGATTTAATTTTAGGATTTCCCTATAACTAATTTTGTTTCCCGTAGTTTTTAAGATCCCTATCTCCTATATTTGTTTCCCGTAGATTAAATTATATTTTATTTAATTAATTTTAGTTGTAATTAAACAGTGTGTCATTATCATATATTCTTCATCATTCAATTTCTCATCAAACCAGGATAACTTTCAATTGCAGCCTCGTTGGGACATACGACCCGGGAATATCTCTTCCGGAATCTTTTTATCATTGATTCATTCTTATATATTTTATCTCTTTGTGTAACTTTTGACCTTTTGCCTTGGTTAAGAGCATTTGGTTGAGATTTGCATTTGAGTTGTTATATATATATACTAATTGACGAATCAAAATTTTTGGCTGCCGCCTGCCGGGGAGGCATTTGCTACGATTTTTATCCGATTTTGATCTGAACTTGTCTTATTATTAATATATCATATTAAAAAAAACAAAAATATTTTTCTTTTCTTTTTATTAATACATATCATATAAAAATAAAAAATAAAAAAACCAAAAAAAAAAAAATCAAAAATATAAAAAAATTGTCCATAAAAAAATTAAAATTCACTAATTGGTAAAATACCAAAATATAATATTCTCAACTGAGGTATTATCATAATAAGTTCCGTGAACTGCTGAGTCCCATCTAAACTAAAGATTTAAAACTTGCCTTTCTGTGTCACTTACGATATACGAGCTCACCTCAGTTCTGTTAACAACCACCACTGAACCCCCAACTATAAAGTGGGTTTAAGGAGGTAGTTGTTCCTAGGAACTACGACCCAAAAGGAGAAATAAGCTTCGCGCTATTCCTACTCCTCCGCTCACCTGTGCGTTTTTCATTCTGAGAGCTACCGTGAAGTAAGATTGATTATCAGGTTTAAGTTTCTATCTGATATTTGTCAATTGTGAATATGTTTGATAATAATTCGAATAAACCAAAAATAATCCTTCTTTTTCTCGTATCGAGTTAATTCTTTCCTATCCCTCTATTTATTTAATCTTATATGACATCATTCGATTGTCGCCTTAAAGCGATTTAAAAGCATGTTCGCTTGTGGAAATTTGCACACTCAGCCTATTGTTGTTCAAAAGAGAAACTCAAATCAAGATCGTGTCCAATGCCCGAATCGTCCTCTACACACATTAAGATTGAAAGAATTTGTTTCGATTGTGGAGACCTGTTGCATGGTCTTAATTGTCTAGAATGTGACCTGACACGAAAGATAATGAGAAAGCTTTTCCAAAAGTTTCAAAAATACTTCTAGTCATCCAATGACATTCCAACGTTGTTTAAAGCTCCTCGAAAGCCATTCGTATGTCGAAACCAGACCCAGTGTCAATTTCTCACAAAAATCTCCACTAATCGACCAAAAGTGTTGTTACGAGTGTGGTGATTCCGATAGAAGGCATCTTAGTCAACAATGCACTTGGTAAGTCATGTGGAGAGTTGCACATATTGGTTTAAAATGTCCACCAAAACTCCGATTATCCTAATCCGACCAACTAAACACCCTGTTGAATAAAATCCTACAAGCTCAAAAAAGTTGTGCAAATACCAAGAAATTTTTTTGGTCATCCAAAAATGTGTTGCAATGAATATGATGGAGTTTGTTTATATTGTAATATTCGGAGTGAAACACCAAATGATTTTAACTCCCGTACTTCATCTAATAACACTCCCGCTATTCAAACCCATATCCACAACGCCCCGACTCATTTCTTATAGATAATTGTTGAACATGTTCCATTATGGATACGATTGTTCCACCCGCAAGTTTCCGTTTATCCAATCAGAACTGTGTTACAATCAAAACTTAATTTCTCACAAAATCCTCAAAGTCTCAACACAAATCCTTTGTGTAACTATTGTGGAGGTCTCATGAGACTTTTCAGTTCAACCAATGAATGAAGACTATTATCCATGAGCAAAATCCTTGCATGATTTAATTCATTCGGTTTGACCTCAAATTCAACCTCCCAATATACCGTACTATCATCATATCTTAAATCTTAAAATGAGTTTTTTTCAATTCTCACATGAGCAATTCAAATCTAGATTATGAGCATCTAAATTACTCAAATGACAGCCTTGCAATGATTTGATTGCTCAAGCTATGCAAAAGAAAGAAGAAGAGAAGCGAATTGCAGAAGAGCAAGCGGCTAAAAGAGCGCTAATGGAGACTTCCAATTGTGATGATGATGATTACAATGACTATACCATAGCAATCATCACCTGTTTTTATCCCGAGGAGCCCGTAAACTCTCTAATTATGGAGAATGAGCATCTTGACACAATTTCGGCAACGGAATCGGACGAATTCATAAAGTCTAGTGTTGAAATCCTTGTCCCAATCCCAAGTGAGTCCAAAGGTGTTCCCAAAGTGTGTGATGTGCCTTTTCATGACAATTCTCCGCCTCTTGACATTTCAAAAGATCAATCTGAGGATTTCTCTGATTCTAACGTTGATTCTACTTCGACTGATGAAGATTCCTTCTCTAGTAACGATGTCGAGTATGTTGAGGTCACTCCCAATTCTGAGCCAGTTAGCTCGAAGTGGAGGAGATTGTTATTCCAGAAGTTGGAAGGATTGAGGATGACATTCTTTTAATCAAAGACGATACCCTTCGTGAAAAATTGTTGAATGTCAATCGTCTTGTTGCTAAAATCAAAGCATTAAAAGATAATCCCGTTCCATCTTCCGTTGTTGTGACCAAGTCTACCTCCACATTTCCTAAACTTTTCTTGGAGGAGACTAACACCTTTGATAATTCTTTGCCCGAATCGGAAACTTTCTGCTTTAATTTGGAAGAGCCTAGTAGTGGCAGTCCCACTACTCCTTCAGATTTATCTCTTCCAGATTATAAAGCTTTCTACATTGATAACGATCATTTTAAAGAGAAGAGTAGTGGCAGTACCACTACTTATTCTGATTCTTCTTTTTCTAAATATGATTCGTTCATCTTTGATCTTTCGATCAATTCATATCATCCTTCCAATAGGAGTGATTTTCATGAGGAGTTCGCCGATGAACTCGCTCAAATCATATCTCAACCAGAGTATGATTGTTTCTTTAAAGATGAGCCCGAACTGGGCAATTTCACAATGGATGTGGTGGGAAATATTTTCCAAACAAAAGAACCAAGAGTTCATGTGCTTAATGTTTTGCCCACCCTTGAGTTAGATTTCATACCTTCTAGTGAATCCATTTTTCTTATGTTGTAAAATGGATCTTTCTCCCATTGTCTTTCATGTCCCGTTATTCCTCTTATCTCTTCTCCTGTTGGAGATGAAGACACCATATTTGATCCCGGCATTTCAAAAGTATCATTCTTCTAAGCCGGATGTATCTCAAAAAGAGTGGAACTTTCATGAAATTCAATACTTATCATAGTCACTTAATTAAAGTCCCGATGGATGATTTTAATTTCCACTTTGTATTCCTCCAGGATCCATAAATCCTTGTGATGGTCAAGCATCGCGGAACCCTAAACAAGCGCTTCGTGGGAGGCACCCCATGCTTATCATAGCTTATCGTAGTAGTAGTAGTATGTAGTGTTAAATAAGTGTTTTTGTTGTTGTGTGAATAGCTTATCTTTTCCATTACCCGTGTTTCCATGTTGTTGTTGTTGTTTATTGTCCAGGATTGCCCGGATTGTGAAGACTCTCAGTTGTGTCATTCATCAAGAGTTTCACATCCTCAGCTTCATTTGGGAATCCGATATCCTAAATCTTAATTGACTACGTTTATCTTTTGGCATACCTTCATAAAATGGCCTTAGATTATGTAATAACCCTTCAAAACATCGGGACGATGTTTTTAGTTCTAGTTTGGGTGGGGGGTATCTCATAATGATTGTTGCCTGCAAGCATTGTTACCTGATTAACTAAACCCGTTTTTTACCACACAAAAGACCAAAAAATTGTAAAAAATTGAAAATTTTTCAAAAATAATAATAAGTGTTTTGTCGCAGTTTTGCTTTTTCTTTTGGTAGAATAAGAATAATTTTTGACTTGATCCGTAGCGAGTTGAGCCCTAGCTAGTTCCTTTAGGCCAAGCTTTCAACGAACATAGCTTTGAATCTTGAAATAATGTGAAGAACGAGAAAGTGATAGAGTTAAATATTAAGTATCTATTGTGCTAAGCAAGATTTTTCTTCTAAAAACTTATAACCGAGTACTTGTGGTTTCTCTCCTCCGTTAATTTCTCATCCCACCTAATCATACGTACCTCAATTTAATTCAACTAATCAATCGATGTTTCAGAAAAAAGCTTCAAATTTGTAACTTGAGTTTTCAAAGCGAGAATTTTGTAGTGATTAAAAATATAAATGCAAAAGAAGCATGAATGAAATGTGAATGCAAAAATGCATGAATATGGAAATTTTGCCTATATTAAGCATGCAGTTGATATTATGGAGCAAGTAAAAGATGTATGTCGTGATATTCCCACCCGCTAGCAACGAGGTGGGGGTTGAAAACTAAGACATCTTTACTTCTAGGGATTTGGTGTGTCGTGATAACTCCACTTTGGAAGAAAGGTCTAGGTGAGTTCAAACTAAGACACCCAATCCTTAACAATTAGGAATAAGGTGTTGATGTGATTTCCCACTACGGCTAGCAACGGGTGGGTTTTCAAACTAAGAACAACGGTCGTTTGGTTGTGATATCCTACTCTCCCTTAAACCACGAGGTAGGGATTCATAACTAAGCAACGCATTCCTAGCTTAAAAGAACTAATGATTATGATGTGAATATGTTTCAAAAGTTCTAAAGGTTTAATCTCGAAATCAATTGTACGAAGTCTTGATAAGTTGTTGCTTTGAGTCATGATTCATTTTTGAATATGACTATGAAAATAAAGTTGTTCTAATGGTTAAATTAAAATGAGTACACACATTCAATCGATATCCATGTTGGGGAGTTGAAAAAATTCACGAAGTCAAAAGTATGAGGGCTTTAACATCAATACTTATATTCGACAATGATCTTGTTTATTGCATTACTGGAACTTTTGACAACATCGAGGACGATGAAATTATTCCGTCAGGACATCCTAGAATCAACTCGTACGGACGCTTCTCATTCTATATCCCAGTTATTAATAAATAAAAAAAGTCAAACTTGTTAAAAAATGAGGAAAATGCCAAATATATTAGTGACAGTAGTTAATAGTGTAAATCAGAAAATGGTGAAAACGGCTTACATGTTTACTTCATAACATTGCGTGAGGACACACAATACCTTAGTTTGGGGGATTTGATATGTGCTTAATTACACATATCTTTTACCTCTAAAAACGAGCTTAAATGACCAAAAACAGACAAAAACTGCCAAATATATGTTTGTTTTGCATTTGTATTGTGCAGGAAGTGGATATCATCAAAAAGACAGAAAACCAAGCCAAAATGACAAAACTGAGCATGGAATGGAAAAGACTATGCAAAATCAAGGCCAAAGTCCAATCTATTCAATATTTAAAGCTATTCAATATTTAAAGCTATTAAGAAGCTAGTTAGTGTTATAAGTCATAATCTATTCAAGTAATCTTCAAGAACCATCATTATCTTACACTTTAAGGGCTGAAGTAGGGTACTTATGGAAGGGTTCATGCATGAAGGTGTGAAGATTTTGTAGAAGGATCCTTGTGATATTTTAAGTTTGGTTTTGTTAGTTGTCTTGGTGTCACTTTTATTGCTATTGTAAGCCTTTCTTTTGGTTTTCTTTAAATTTTCTTATAAAAGCATTTTTATTTGATTACATACTGTAAAAATATGTTTTTTTATGTTATTGAGATGTGTGACAAAAATATTATGGCATTGCATGTGGATAAATTATGATTAGGCTGATTTAGATGGGATTTAAAAAGAGTTGTATGGGCAAATTAGGTCAGTAACTAACATGGTTTGCTATTTCTAATTAATTTTTGGTTCGTAAGCTTGTTAATTTAATTACATGGTTGGATAGATATAATTCTAAGATTCATGTGGCAAATCGGATGGTTTTGTATCTCCTCCGGATGAGGGAGTTATGGCCATTTTACGATAGCTAGTCAAATCTGGACCTTTGTTTGGAAAATGAGCTTAACTCTAGAATTTTTCACTTAAGTGTTCGGTTTTAAAGCATGAAACAGTTGTAAACATCTTAGGCTAACACCTCCAAGTGGAACCACTTCAATAGCTATCACAATTTAGGATTTATGGTCGTTTCCGTATATATGTTTCAGTTTGGTAAACATTCTGGTTGGATAGTCTGTCACTAAATTATCAATTCCCATTGATTGAAATTGAATTAGAGGATGAGGCTTTTCATTATGGAAACTAGCCTCAAAGGTCTTTCTAGGGGCGAAAACCTCATATTCATAGCCCTTACGGATTAGTAGCTATGGACCCATAAAGACAGGTTAAAATCAGAATCTGGATTTTACGTCTTTTCTTAAAAACATAAAAGATTCAACCCTGATAGTAAAAATAAGAATTAATAACATGAACCTTAGTAGAATGTTTTATTTACCTATAAAGGTCCATATTAGTGGTCAAATTTGGAGTATAAATATCTTGGTAAGTCCATTGTGTAAATCCCACAATATCTTTAGAAAAATTATTCAGATTTTGTAATTATTAACTATGTATCTATTTTTTTTCTTTTCTAATAATACTAAGTCGGGTCCACGTCTTATAGGTCGCTGCTAAATCATGGAGGCACTTCATCTCTTGGTAATTTTTCTTGCTTGTGATCATCTTTTACATTTGCGGTGAGTTCATAGCCTCCGCACTTTATATATAAAACTTTAAACGTTTTCTTAAACCCCGCGAGGGAGATACATGCTACTTTATCAAATTGAACACATGTTGTTTTTCCTGTATGCTGGACCTGGATATTTACCTAGATTGCGTTAAGTACCTCTTGTCAAAAGACCTCAATCGTGAACCGTCAACTACTTATGATGGGTAGCCGCTGTTATAATTAATAGATCTATGAGCTTGACAACCCAGTTCGGTGTTTGGGGATACGCCCGTTTCAGGGACCCCAATGTTCAAACATATTATATTCGATATTTTATTAGGTATATGACAAGATACCTAGCCTGAGGGCATTATTATTAGTGTTTGTGAGCATATGAAAAGATATATGCATGATCTAAATGATCCATATTTCATCCATCGGATCGGTATCATGAGTTTAATGCAATTTATCTGAAATGACTTGTATGATCAACAAGTTCATCATTAAATCAATATTTATGATTGTGTTATAACTTATTCATATAAACTCTATGATTTCACTCAACGTTTTCGTTGACTTTTTAGCATGTTTTATCTCAGGTAATCAAGGATGAAGACTTGGAGTACATGAGGAGGAGCTAGCGCTAACTTATTTTCTTGACATGTTTTGTGTTCCATTCCTCAAAAATACGTTTGCTTAATGTTATGGTTTTAAAAACTTGCAATTTTTGGTAACGTTTTATGTAGGTCAATGTTTTAGTACTCTGATTTTCATGAACGGAACAATGTTGTAAACGTCTCTTTCGAGTCATTCTTTATTTACTTATGTTTTTGTGCTATGAATTAACACCCAACTATTGGCCCTGAACGATTGGTCCTGCTGCGTGATAAGTTTAAGGGTGTTAAACATTGGTATCAGAGCTATAAGTTATAGAGAACAAGGTCATTTTACAAAAACCTAAACTATAACTTTCTTTCTCTATTTTTTGCGCGCTATGGCTCCTTGTGTTTCCTGTTTAAGTCTTACTGGTGATTTCCAATTTTAGTAATTATGCATGCTTAGGGTACATTATTGTTAAGTATTTATTAAATAAATACTATGATACATATTGAGATATATTAAAATATATATATCAATTGTCATGCTTATTCGTGAAGCATTAAAAAATTATTTATTTAATTACATAAAAATGTAATTCATATATAAAATGAATATTATCATTCATATTTGGACTATTATTGATTATCATGTTCATTCATGTAGCATTGTCATGCATTTGCATATTTTCATAAGTTATTATTCATATAAAGGATTTTAAATCATGTAGTGACCTTACGTACTTAAATTTTGTGTGATTTACAAATTATCATGGCACCTAAGAAAGCTCTAGCTATGACCCAAGTTGCTATCAATCGTTTAATTCAAGAGTGTGTCGATGAGGCCACTGCTGCTGAAAGGGAAAGAGTCTGAAATGAAAATAACCTTGAAGTCCCTCCTCCAACTCCAACTCCCGCTCCAGCTACAGATCCAGCTACAAATCTAGCTGCAAATCCAGCTCCAGGTTCAGCCGCAGGTCTAGCTATAAGAACTGCTACCCGAGAATGTACCTTCTCGCCAATGATTCCAAAATGAAACCCTACTAGTTCCATGGTAATGAAGGGTGTCGTGGGTTTAAAGTGATATATTGAAAAATTTCTAAAAGTGTTTTCCGAATATTAGTAAAAGTGTCGAGGGAAATAAAGTCATATTTGCCGCTGCAACCCTCCAAGACTCGGCCCTAACCTGGTGGAACAATCAAGTTTCCTGTATTGGGCGTGCAGTTGCCAATAGCAAGTCTTGGACAGAAATGAAAGCCATGATAACAGAGGAATTCTGTCCTCCTAAAGAAATCCAAAGAATGGAGCACGAGTTATGGAATTTGAAGATTAAGGATTAAAATATCACTGCGTATACCACTCGTTTCAATGAATTGATCCTGTTATGCCCTGAAATGGTTCCAACGGAGAAAAAGAAAGTAGAAGCTTACATTCGAGGCTTATCTGATAACATCCAAGGGGAAGTGACTTCATCCTCTCTTACCACTTTGAGCAGAGCTATTAGGATGGCTCACAAACTAATGGAACAGAAATACAAGTCTAAGATGGATAGAGAGGCCAAGGTGAAGAAGCAAAAGTGGGAAAGTTTTCAACCTTAAGGTAATAGTGGTGGCAATCAGAATAATCAACACAATCAAAGGAATAGAAATCGAGGCAATTTGCGAGACAACAACCGTCAAAATCAACCAAATTACCAAAGGCAGGGCAATGTGAGAGCCATGATCGGTGCCCAAAATTATGAGATTGATCAAGGAGAGCCAGCCCCAAAGTGTAATCGTTGTAGAGTCCATCACTTTAGAAACTGCCTGGCAAAATGTAATAAGTGTGGAAAAATCAGACATAAAGACAGTGACTATAGGGGAAAAAGGGTGGAAACCGGTGTACACACTCAATCAATTCGAGCTTGTTTTGAATGTGGAGACATGAATCACTTCTGAGACCAATGCCTGAAACAAAACAACCAGAAGGAAGGGAATGCTACGGGTCATGCCTACGCGATCAAAGATGCCAACAAAGCTCAACGACCAAATGTTGTCACCGGTATGTTCCTGGTTAATAATCATTATGCTAGCATACTATTTAATTCAGGTTCTGATATGAGTTTCGTGAACATTAGCTTTAGCCATTTGATAGATATTAAGCCAGTTAAACTAAATACCAGTTATGAGGTCGAGCACGCTAACGAAAAAATTGCTAGTACGAATACCATTTTAAGAGGTTGTGTTCTGAACTTAGTTGACCATCTATTCGAGATTGACCTAATGCTAATCGAACTTGGTTCATTTGATGTGATAGTCGGGATGGATTGGTTAGTAAAGTGTGATGCGGTTATTGTATGTGGTAAGAAGGAAGTACACGCACCCTATAAAAATAAGACACTAGTAGTTAAGGGTGAATGAGGCGCATTACGATTAAGGGTGATATCCTGTATTAAGGCAAGGAAATACATAGAAAGGGGATGTCATTTATTCTTAGCCCAAGTGATGGGGAAAGAACCGACAAAGAGACATCTGAAAGATGTGTCGGTAATTCGTGACTTTCCTAAAGTTTTTCCTGATGACTTGCTAGGGCTTCCACCCCATCAACAAGTGGAATTCAAAATTGATCTGGTACCTAGAGCCATACCTATTGCCCGAGCACTGTATCATTTAGCCCCATCAGAAATGAAGGAGTTGTCAAAACAACTACAAGAGTTGTCGAAGAAAGGTTTCATACGCCCAAGCTCTTTACCCTGGGGAGCTCTGGTATTATTCGTGAAGAAGAAAGATGGAACATTCCATATATGAATAGATTACCGCAAACTCAACAAGCTGACAATCAAGAACCATTATCCTCTCCCAAGGATTGATGACTTATTTGACCAACTCCAAGGTTTAAGTGTGTACTCCAAAATTAATCTACGATATGGGTATCATCAGCTTCGTATTCAAGAGGAAGATATTCCGATCACTACATTTCCGACTCGATACGGTCATTACGAGTTCCAGGTGATGCCGTTCGGTTTGACCAACGCACCGACAGTGTTTATGGACTTAATGAATCGTGTATGTAAGCCTTATCTCGATAAATTTGTAATCGTGTTTATCGATGACATACTTATCTACTCCATGAACAAGGAAGAGCATGAAGAACATATGGAGATTATCTTACATCTACTCAAAGAGGAAAAGTTATACGCCAAGTTTTCTAAATTTGAATTTTGGCTAGATTCTATGCAATTCCTCGGTCATGTGATCAATAGTAAAGGCGTTTATGTTGACCCCGCAAAGATTTAAGCTATTAAAAATTGGGTTGCACCATCAATGCCAACCGAGGTGAGACAATTCCTAAGATTGGCTGGGTATTATCGGAGATTCATTGAATGTTTCTCTTTGATTGCTAAGCCTCTTACCAAGCTAACCTAGAAAAACAAGAAATATAAATGGGGCAAAGAAGAAGAGGAAGCATTTCAAATGTTAAAGCAGAAACTATGTAGTGCACCTATTCTAGCGTTGCCCGACGGAACTAAAGATTTTGTTGTGTACTGCGATGCATCACTGAAGGGTTTCGGGAAAGTTTTAATGCAGCGAGAAAATGTTATTGTGTATGCTTCCCGGTAATTAAAGACGCATGAGGAAAACTATACGACGCATGACTTAGAATTGGGTGCAGTAGTTTTTGCACTTTGACTTTGAAGGCATTACTTATACGGTACCAAGTGTGTTATGTACACGGATCATAAAAGCCTACAGTATATCCTAGATCAGAAAGAACTTAATATGAGGCAACGTCAATGGATAAAACTTTTAAGTGATTATGATTGTGAGATCCGATATCATCCTGGTAGAGCCAACGTAGTGGCTGATGCCCTAAGCCGGAAGGAAAGAGAACCATTGAGGGTTAGAGCATTAGTTATGATGATTCACACTGACTTACCCGAAAGAATCCTTAATGCTCAGAAAGAAGCAACGAACAAAGAAAATGTGGAAGCGGAGAATCTGGGAAGACTAATTAAGCCTATGCACGAATCACACAAGTCCAAATATTCGATACCCGAGGTCTGATAAGATGTATCAAGACTTGAAGAAACTCTATTGGTGGCCGAACATGAAAGCTGAGATTGCTACTTACGTTAGCAAGTGCTTGACGTGCGCCAAGGTAAAGGTAGAACACCAAAAACCATCCGGTTTACTGCAACAACCTAAAATCCTTGAGTGGAAGTGGGAAAAGATAACCATGGATTTTGTGTCGGGACTTCCAAGAACCCTAAGTGGTTATGACTAAATCTCAGTTATTGTTGATCGGTTAACTAAATCGGCTCACTTCCTACCGATGAGAAAGACCGATAACATGGATAAATTGACCCAACTATACTTAAAGGAAATCATTTATATACATGGAGTGCCTGTGTCAATTATATCAGATCAAGATAGCCGTTTTACATCCGGGTTTTGGAGATCACTTCAAAAGGCCTTAGGTACCGATGTAAATATAAGCACGGCTTACCACCTGGAGACAGATGGACAGAGTGAAAGAATGATCCAGACTTTGGAAGATATGTTGCGAGCATGTTTAATTGACTTTGGTAGCAGTAGGGATCGACATCTGCCTCTAGTCGAGTTTTCCAATAATAATAGTTACCATGCGAGCATTAAGGTTGCACCATTCGAAGCACTCTATGGACGTAAATGTAGATCGCCTATTTGTTGGAGTAAAGTTGGTGATAGTCAACTGATAGGACCAGAATTAGTTCAAAAAATGACAGAAAAGATTATACAAATCAAGAATCACCTACTGACTGCTCATAGCCGTCAAAAGAGTTATGCGAATGTCAGACGTAAACTGATGGAGTTTAGTGTGGGAGACATGGTAATGGTAAATGTATCGCCTTGGAAAGGCGTGATTCAATTTGGTAAACATAGTAAGTTGAGTCCACGGTATGTCGGGTCATTCAAGATTATTGAAAGAATTAGTCCAGTGGCATATAAGTTGGAATTACCTAATGAACTCTGTGGAATTCATAACACATTCCATGTTTCTAATCTCAAGAAGTGTTTGGCGGATTAGAATCTAATTATCCCACTTGAAGAAATTTAACTTGATGACAAGTTGCACTTTATAGAGGAACCAGTTGAGATTATGGATCGTGAAGTGAAACAACTCAAGCAAAGCCGGATTCCCATAGTTAAGGTTCGATGGGATTCGTGACGAGGTCCAAAATTCACATGGGAAAGAGAAGATTACTTCAAGAGCAAGTATCCTCATCTTTTCTCAAACAAGAAGAAGGCGAGTATGAGGAATCGAGCTCCAGGACGGCGCTCCCGTAAGGTGGGGAGGATGTAAAACCCTATATTTAAGGTCACTCTTTATTGCGAACTCTAATTTATTTTCTAAATTTTAAAATTTTACTCTTTAGTAATTTTAGTCGTTTTTATTAAAAATCACCGTTTTAATTATTTTTGAGCCATGCTTAGAATTATTAATCGTCTTAAACCCTATGTAATTTAAGTTTTCAAATAAATATCCTGTATGATGTAAACCTATTTTTATTTTGTTCGTTTTCACTTCGTGGCCCCGCCTTAACTCTCGAAATATTTTTCGTTGATACCCGTTAGCCTCAAAACTACCCACCTATTTTAAAATTGTACCTTAAATACCAACTAATAAAACACTTGAAGTGTCTTAGGACACTTGTTAGGACACATGTTAATCCTTAAAGTGTCATAGGACACTTGTAAATCCCTTCATGCATGATTCAACTAGCATACCCTACCAACACATCTCATAGTTATCATTATCAATCAAAATATTTCTTTTCTTTACTCCTTTTCTTTGTTCTTGCCATACACCTTCATCAAGCCATAACAATTTCTCATAAACATTTCTAGTTAAAGTCTATTCAATATTTAAAACTATTAAGAAGCTAGTTAGTGTTATAAGTCATAACATGTTCATGTAATCTTCAAGAACCATCATTATCTTACACTTTAGGGGCTGAAGTAGGGTGCTTAAGGAAGGGTTCATGCATGGAGTTGTAATGATTTTGTAGAAGCATCCTTGTGATATTTTAAGTTTGGTTTTGTTTGTTGTCTTGGTGTCACTTTTATTGCTATTGTAAGCCATTCTTTTGGTTTTCTTTAAATTCTCTTATAAAAGCATTTTGATTTGATTACATACTGTAAAAATATGTTTTTTTATGTTATTGAGATGTGTGACAAAAACATTATGGCATTGCATGTGGATAAATAATGATTAGGATGAGTTTTGATGGGATTTAAAAGTAGTTTGTAGGGGGCAGATTTAGGTCAGTAGCTAAACGTGGCTGTTTCTAATAATTTTTGGTCTGGAGCTTGTTATTTAATTACATGGTTGGATAGATATAATTCTAAGCTTCATGTGGCGAATTGCATGGTTTTGTATCTCATCCGGATGAGGGAGATATGATCGTTTTACAATAGCTAGTCAAATCTGGACCTTTGTTTGGAAAATGAGCTTAACTCCAGAATTTTTTACTTAAGTGTTGGGTTTGAAAGCATGACACAGTAGTAGACATCTTAGTCTAACACCTCCAAGTGGAACCACTTCAATGGATATCACGATTTAGGATTTATGGCCGTTTTCGTATAGATGTTTTAGTTTGGTAAACATTTTGGTTGGATAGTCTGTCACTAGATTGTCAATTCCCATTGATTGAAATCAAATTAGAGGATGAGGCTTTTCATTCTGTAAACTAGACTCAAAGGTCTTTCCAGGGCAAAAACACATATTCATAGCCCTTACGAATTAGTAGCTATGGACCCATAAAGACAGGTCAAAATCAGAATCTGGATTTTACGTCTTTTCTTAAAACATAAAAAGTATACAACCATGATAGTAAAACAAGAATTAATACATGAAACTTAGTAGGTGTTTTATTACCTATAAGGTCAGATTAGAGGTCATATTTTGGAGTATAAATACCTTAGTTAAGTCATTGTACAATGCCACGTATATTTTTAAAAAATAACTCATGATTTTGTGTATTATTTCTATGTATCTATTTTTTCTTTTCTTATAATACTAAGTCGCGTCATGTCTTATAGGTCGCGGCTAAATCGTTGGCACTTCATCTCTTGGTTAATTTCTTGCTTGATCAACTTTTTCATGCGGCAAATTCATAGCCTCGCCTTTTTAAACTTTAAATGTTTTCTTAAACACCGCGAGGGAGATACATGCTACTTTATCAAATTGAACACAAGTTGTTTTTCCCGTATGCTGGACCTGAATATTTACCTAGATTGCATTAAGTATCTCATGTCAAAAGACCTCAATCGTGAACCGTCAACTACCTATGATAGGTAGCCGCTGTTACAATTAATAGATCTATGGGTTTGACATCCGATTTGGTGTTTGGGGATACTCCCCTTTTAGGGACCCCAATGTTCAAACATATTGTATTCGTGATTTTATTAGGTATATGACATGATACCTAGCCTGGGGGCATTATTATTATTAGTTATGAGCATATGAAAAGATATATGCATGATCTAAAATGATCCATATTTCGTCCATGGGATCGGTGTCACGAGTTTAATGCAATTTATCTGAAATGACTTGTATGATCAACAAGTTCATCATTAAATCAATATTTATGCTTGTGTTCTAACTTATTCATATAAACTCAATGATTTCACTCAACGTTTTTGTTGACATTTTAGCATGTTTTATCTCCACTAATCAAGGATGAGGACTTAGAGTACACGAGAAGGAGCTAGCGCTAACTTATTTTGTTGACATGTTTTGTGTTCCATTCCTCAAAAATACGTTTGCTTAATGTTATGGTTTTAAAAACTTGCAACTTGGATTTGGTAACATTTTGTGTGGGATAATGTTTTAGTATTCTGATTTTCATGAATGGAACAATGTTGTAAACGTCTCTTTTGATTCGTTCTTTATTTATTTATGTGTTTATGCTATGAATTAACACCCAACTATTGGCCTCGAACCATTGGTCTCGCTGGGTGATAAATTTGAGGGTGTTAAACTAACAAGGCAGCTAAAGCACACATACATGGCCGTAATGACGAAATAGACATGTGTATTCGATCACATCCTCATTCGAATTTAACTAACGGTTAGGATGAAGAATGATATAGGGTAGAAACTTTCTAACTTTCACCAAAAGTCGTAAACCAACGAGGCAGCTAAGACATGCATACATGGCCGTAACAAAGGAATAGACTGTTGAAGTATGCTCGTGTCATAATAACTAATTATATGGCTAGACACATGTGAGCCTATGGGGTCACACACATATACACTAAGGTACTATTTATATATTGTGTTTATTGTATTTACGGTATATAAATAACCAATGTAACTCTGGATCAATATAGGGCCTCTAATAAATTGGTAATGTACTTAGTTTATTGGACATGGAAAACAAATGGCAAGCCTATTTGGACCTATAGAAGGTGTCGGCCACTTATAGCTTATGGAAGGGATAAGATTGTTTTTTTATCTAGTCAAATTTATATATGGATGATCTTCTAATTGTGATCTCCTAATTAATTTGATTGATAACAACTTTTCAAAGATGTATCTCCCCCTCTCCCTATATATGTACATGGCACAACACACTCTTTGAAAGGGTTTTGTGTTCTTGTTTTCTATCACTTTGTATCTAGATTATTCAAGGTGAATTCCATAGTTACGGGTTTAAGACTAGCATCAATTGGTATACAAGGAAGTGTAGTGTGGATACATCATAGAGGTGATCTCCACTGATCACTTGATTTAATTGGTGTTTCATGTTATAGTGAAGGTCACCAGTTGATTTTACCGATCACGCTACAAAGGTAATACTTTTCTTGTTTTTCTTTAAATGATCATATGACTCTGTGGATCCGTTGATAGGTGCATTATCCGTTGCATTTAATATTTGTTTATATGATAATCTTTTAATTCAGCACCTATATTGGTATCAAGAGCCATCATATGATGTCATATGATCATCTTGTATGCGTAAAAATGGCTAAAGACGCGTGTTTTTTATGGAATCAAATGGATAATTTTAAAACAGCCTCTAAGGCCTATTTTTTAAATTAATTCGATCCATATAGGGTCTTATGATCTGGTATTTTTTATCCCATTTCCATTTTTTATGCATACTTTAATTGGTTTTGTTATTGGGTACGTGTAAAAGGGCCTAAATCGCGCGTTTTGGAACGATTCTTGAATCGGTTTTAAATCAGCCCCCTGGGCATTAATTTCTGAATTAATATGGTTTTTATAAGGTCTTTAATACAGTACTAAATGATTCTTAAGCCATTGGTTACACGTACCAATCAAGGTTTTAATTATAGTCAATTTATTTCTTCGATTCGTTGGCTAAACAATTTATTTCTTGTTAATCATTTTGTTTTCATGGCAAATACATGTATGTTTGTCCATGGACTTAACCAAAACCTTGTTAATACATGATATTATGTTATTATTATATTTTGTATACAAAGCCGATGAAAACCATGACCATTTGTGACTTGTTTCGCTTGATATTGCATTTAATTTCAGTTTGGGTTTTGCCATTGTTTTGGCTTCTTTTTGTATGATTTTAATTTTTGTTGTAGCCATTGTTTAGGCACTTTACATTAGTTAGATAATAGGATAAATGTATTTAATCTTAAAATTATTGTAACCGATGAGTGGATTCGAATGACGCAAAAGTTAAAGGCATAAAGTCAAATTCGGAGTTGCTGGAGTAACCTTCACTAAAAGTGGGTTTCCTAGAGTGCTACAAGGAGTTAGAAGCTGAAATTTTAGGAGAAGGAGCAAAACTCATGGAGCTACATTTTCTTCAACTGGATCTCAGATTGGGGAAGATTTTTTCTAGGAGGTTCAGGCCCGTCAAGTCAGCTGAAATTTTATGATAGTTTTGGGCTTCAAGTTCATTTAGGGTTTCACTTGCTCATGATAGTTCTTGGAGAAAGTGGGAGCCCTCCTTGTGGTTGTGTGGTTAACCCTTCGTTGACTTCTTGGTTCTTGTGATGGCTCATGAGACCAAGCATAGGTTTTTCATCGGTTGAGGCTTTGCATACTTATGGTTGTGTTTGTTTTGTTTGCTTTTATATATGCTTGGAATGTATATAACTTGCAAATGTTTTTATAAAACTAAAAATAAAATACAAACCAATTTTAGAAATTAAATCTTTGAATTAGTTTAAAGTTTAAATATTATTTGAAACTAAACACTTGTTTTTATATAAATGACACTAAATAAATGTTATGATTGTTATTTAATTTATGTATTGTTCAAACTAATATTTAGTCCACCTAGGTTATATATATTAGTCAAGAAAATGAAAAACTTGACACACATAAAAACAAGTATTAGACTTAAGTTAAAAATTGTTATTTTTAACTTGTGCTACGAAGGATGAATGCATGCTTCCTCGTACACACTTTTTGATCATTTATAAAAAATTAATACCCGTCAAATTTAAGTCATGCCATCTAATTGGTTGAGAAAACTTGCATTTGCTCTTCACTTTGAGTGAGACGTAGGTGAATTGTAACCAAAAGTGATTATTCTCTATGTGTGAGACCTAGATATATTTTCGCATGTTCTCGCATTGGATGAATTAATCGAGTTATGTAGGTGAGACCTTGGCTCGAGGCAAGGATGGGACTAAACATGCCAGTTTGACATTGTTTCTTCGATTACAAATGTAATGAGTCCCATATGGCCTAAGAATTGCACAAGATTTGTAATTGGTAAATGTTACCTACCTATTGAATCTATCATTACTAGCAGATCAACTGATGTGATGGTGGAACCTCAATGAGGATCTTAACCTTTCGTAAAATTAATTGTTTTATATGTATTTAATTTTTAAAAGGATAATTATCAAAAATACTAATATGAACTTTGTAATTTCTATTAATGACATTTATGCAACACAAACCGTAAACAAAACTTTGTTTCCTTTCCTTGTTAGAGGAAGCAAAACTAAGTCTTCTTTCTTTGTAAAAAAGACCTATTCCTATCCTTTCTACTTATATGAGAAAGCTATAATAGGAACACTTGTATTTTCTAATCCTAATCAAAAATCAAAGCATACTTACTCGAGAAATCATTTTGTCTTGTAAAAATACTAACGCTTAAGTATGGTTACACATCTTATTTGGATGACTAGAGAACATGTATTCTATAGTCACCAAAATGATACATCTTGAAGCGTCAAGAAATGGTATGAGTTTTAATAATTAGAAATTGAAATCTCAATAAATCGCGAAAGAGCAAAAGAAATTAATAGCATGTTTTCTAGTAGTTTTCCTTAACTGGATATTTTTCCTAAGATTCTACACACCCTTGAGGTAATGTAAAAAGAGGAATTGCATGCAAAACTTTCAAGTTAAAGAATATCATTGATGGCTAGTCCATCATATATATAGTAGAACTTGACGCACTTCCTTGAATATCTAAGTACACGTTTACTAGTCCGTGAGGCTCACATTAGAGATAATGTGTTGATATTCAAAGAGTAGAAAATTAAATAAATTGCTACTTGCACTTTATTAGTATAGACACACATTTAATGTTGTCTTATCCAGTGGGAGCAATGCATTTTACTACTGATATAGACGCACATGTAATGTTGTCTAAATTTAGTGAGAGCTATGAGCTTATCACCTCGTAAGTGACCCATTTTATTTCTAGCTGGTCTTGAAATAATACATTACTTTTCACATACGAAGTATCATAGTTTCATAAGAATCATTGCATATCATTCTATTAGATAACTTGTCACTTTTCTGATGTCGCTGCCTAAAATGTTATTTATATAATGTTTATGCATGATTGTTTATTAAACAATAAAGTTCTAGATATACTTATAATGCAAATGTGATTTTAGTTTTGACTTAAATCATATCATATCTGTGACATTGTCATATTATTCATACAAACATACGAAAGCGTGGTGGACTCATAACCCACTATTCTCAGGATTGTAAGCTCACTCATAATATGCTCATTTGTTTATATAAATGCTTGATGTTGTGTCATGCACAAGTGGGAGAAATCTTAATTGTGTGCAAGGTACAACACATAACAATATGACTTATGGTTTTTTTAGCCACATGGTAAGAAAGCTAATATTCTACAAGGACTTATACACCTTGATGTATGTCGCCCTACTTAGAACTAGTGTCAAGAAATAATAAATACCTACTTCATCATATTTACTAAAAGGTTTAGCCAATATGATTGTGTATTCTTGTAAAGACATAAATAAGAAGTATGTAATTAACTTGAAAAGATAGTTGAAGTCAAGAGTTGGCATTCAATAATACTTTATTCAATATGCTTGTGACTTCTTGTAAAGACATAAACATAAAGTCCTTGAACTGTTCTAAGACTTATAAAGTAAGCAATTGACTTGTCATGTCCCATTGTTACGACATGTACATGAAGTCATTGAAATGTTCAAAGACTTATAAAATAATGTTAGCGATTAACGTGTTAAGACATGTACATAAAGTCCTTGAACTTCTCTAAGACTTCTACATTATAGCATGCAATTAGCTTGAAATTAATGCCATTATGTTTGAAAAAATTGGCAAGTATGTGAGCCAAAGGGTATTAGGTTATCTATGGAATTGTGATACTGTCTCATAATCCCATTACTCATAGAATACCACATGACTTTGGTATGTCTGATGTGTAAAATCAAACTCTGTTAATATTGTTCATTTTTTGATAACTTTAACTATCCTACCTCTAATCTTATCAAGGTTAACAAAATTAAGTAAAAATTACATGTCTACTCAATATTGTTCCCAACCTAGAGGTTAAACTAAGACACCATCAGATTATAGAATGGGAGGACTCCTATTAAGTCTTAACTGAAGTTTTGAATTTGTTGAGATCACGTTAAGCATGTTATTAGCAAACTAGAGTCAAGAACCGTGAGCATACATTATACATCCCAAACAAGAACAATTTTATTGTTGCTTAACTTGCTGCGTATTTGGATAAAGTCTCCTTTTACACAATTCAAGTGGGGGCATCTGTTTTTGGAGAAAGTCTCTTCTTACACAACCTTCTTAATGCACTAGCAAACAACATAATGTTGAGATGTAGTCCATGAAAGAAAATCATTTTTGGGAATTTGATTGATCTTTCACCAATCAGTAGACTAAGAGGTTTAAAATTGATTCTGTTTAGGAGGAAGACTATATTGAAAAAAGTTGTCACACATTTAAACGCGCCTTGTGGTAAGGGTTTTACTTATACTCAAGCAATTGACTATGATTAAAACTTCTTTTCCTTGCAAGCGTTAAATGAATAAAGATATTAATTACCATACTTGATTTTATGAATATGAAATATGGAAATTAGATGTCAAAACTCCTTCTTGAATGATTACCTTTGCGAGGATGTTTTGTTAATCAAAAAGGTTTTTGAATCCAAGTTATCTTTAGAAAATGTGCAAGCTGCAAAATCCAAGTATGGACTTGAGCATGCATCTAGGAGCTGGAATCTTAAGTTTAAATCAATAATTTGATTTTCATCGAAACAAAGATAACTCTTGAGTACACCTTAAAGCTAGTCGGAGCATTATGTTTTGTTTTTCTTATATCTCATATGTTGTCAACATATTGGAAATGATATTTCACCTAAGCTAGATTTTAATCCTTAATTTGGGATAATATTTCTATTAAGAAATATAAGAAATAAAACCATGTCAAACCTTGGGAACAATGTTTATTAGGATAAAAATAGCGGTTAATAAGTATAAAATCAATCATGACACATGTTTGAAGACGTCTTGGTTATCTAATGTTTTATTTGTATACCATGATACATGATATGTATTAGACTAATTGTAGCACATGCATGAATTCAAGATGAACCTACAACCATAGTAGCTAAGTGAAAGTCATTAGACTACTATTGAAAGAACATTCTAAAAGGCCTTTTAAGGACTAAAGACATGATTATTGTTTATGGATTTAATAAGGAGATTAGTGTTCAGTTTATACACTAATGCTTATTTTAATTAAGATGATTCTCAATCCTAATTATGGCAGGATTTTTATCATAAATGATAATACTGCTGACTGGACATGCTTGATTGAAAGCATTGTTGCACTATTCATTAAAGAATAAGAACACTTCACAGTTTGGAAGCTGCTAAGAAGATTGTCTTATATAAGTGGTTTTGCTTGCTTCAAATAACCTATGTAATTTGTTAAGGCGATGCTATTATTATTGTATTAGCACTTGAACGCACATATACAAAATGACAATCATCGTATTATTTAAAACCTTCACCGCTTGTGATTTTTGAAACAAGTGTTCTTAAAGTTCACTTAGATGACAACTTAGTTGGTACTTTTTACAAAGTCAATGTCTTATACCAAACATGTTTATCATGCTAGGAACACTGAACTTTGACCTACTAGTAGTCTCATGTATATCTGTTTTTAGTATTTGGATAATGGAACATTAAGCAGTTGTATTAAACAATGAATTGATATACCTAGTATGATCGTCTTCATATATACAACTGTGTTCTATATTATTGTGTTTAAATCCATGAATAATTTAATTATTCTAAATTGTCCATTGTAAGTTAATGATACTAGAGCATCATTGAAATAAGGCAAATGTGAGTGTTTTGGTCATATTTATATAGTATGAATGTTAATGGATGATACCGCCAAACTCATATGTTGCTCATTGGATGAACATTAGACTGACATAACCTACAAGTATTCACTACATGGATTGGTGTCAATAGTAAATCTCGCAAGTGGTTATGTCTCTCATCCTCAAACTTGAGATGCAAGTAGGTTTTGTGTGTGTGGAATGTCAATCTTTGATATGGTTCAATGTTGACCTGTTGAAGGCTATTATAAAGGCCATTTTCAGGAGGGATATGAAACACATAACAGACACGTGCAATCAAAATAGGATTTGTATCTTCACATGTTGCGAAGTAAGATACTACTGGGCCCCTTGATGATTTGAACAGATGTATGTGTGGCCACACCTAAATATAATTAAGATGATACTTGATTGATTTGTTAATCTGGTTTAATGTCTATATCGAGAAACAGAATTGTTAAATATAAGAATAACTTATGATCCATGTCAGATGTTCAACATAGTATCTATAATAAAAGGATGATTGATTCCTAAACCATTTAAATGAGATGTTTAAGAAACTATTTTCATATGTCTCT
>BQNB010083047.1:0-29147 GCA_026074375.1 Tanacetum coccineum
AGACATTATTTGTATTTACAATCTCCCTCTTTTTGATGATAACAAATATAAACCCATTTTGTATAAAATTAATAGTTACGCATTATTAATGAGTTTTATTCCATTTCTCTCCCTTTTTGTCGAATCCAAAAAGGATGATCGTCGAGTGGTTGTAGGAAGAAAGAATATCGACGATATCAAGACTCCCCCTTGATGTATGCTCCCCCTCGTTCGGGGCACCAAGGGATCGATTTTACGAAAATTGTTTGCTACAAAACAAAGTTAGAGATACAAGTGCAAGACAAATATCTTTTAAGCAACACATTAGATCTAAGTCACCCAAAAGAGAGTTTCATTCAACAATCAAGAAACTCATACAAAAGAAAATGCAACTAATACATTCATACAACATAAGATAAAAACTAGAACTAATACAAGATGATTAATCCATAAGACACACTACATACTTCATAAGATAAAGAAAGACAATACTACATAAGTCCTAAATGATTCATGATTCATAGAGAATGACTTTTTGAGCAAAAAGGTTGGGGTGACACATTTATGAAAACTTTTGAAGACATTTCAAGGTGGAGGTGGAAAGTGTGAGGTGATTGCGATAGTGAGAAGATACTCAAGATGAGCAAACACGATGTTCATCTCATCTCTTAAGGTTAAGAAAAGAGTTTGGTTATGAAAGCAACATATGTAATTTGACCCATGGTAGTTATGGTAGTTGTAGTAAAGAGGGTGGCCCATGATAGGTGGTTGAGGTTGCGGTGGAGATGGTGGTGATGGAGTGTCATAAATTTGATCGAGAGGAGTGATTGGTGACAAAGAGAGTGTGTTATCCAAGGAAGGATGACTTTGAAGTGGTTGAGGGTTTAGAGGTCTAGGAGGAACATCCAAAATGTTGTCAAGCAAAGGGTTTAAAAGATGAGGAGAAGTTGGTTCATTTGAAGATGGTGGTGAAATTTAAAGTTTTGATTGAAAAGAAGAAGATGCGTTCTCTTGGCTTGATGAGGTTTGATTAGTGGATGTGGTTTTTGATGGTGCATTTGGAGGAGTTGGAGATGAAGAAGTTGTTATGGGAGAAGGTGTGGTGGTGACATCTTCATCACTAGAGATGTTGACAAATAGTTGTCTAGAAAGGATTATGGTTAGTTTGATTTTCTTGGAAGGGTTAGAAGAAGAAGCTTTGGTGGAGTTCATAGTAGAATTATGTGAAGAAGATTAAGATGGTAAGAAGAATGAGAAAGATGGCTTATTTAATTTAAAAGCAAATGATCAAAGTAGAAAAGCATGAGAATTAAGGAAAGAAATTCCAAAAGTTGTTTAGCAAAATGCAAGAAGTTTAGCTGGGTCTAAGAGAGAATAGTCAACTGCACAGAAAACCAGTAAAATTTTCATGAATTCTGATGGCGGTCCCATATATACATGGTGGTCCCAAATATATTAGGGGGCCGTCCCATGTTTATGGGGGCCGTTCTTTGAAGGCAAGGAAAATTTCTAGTTTTTCTTGATTTTCTGCAGATCATGTAAGAAATTTCTAATTCCCCTTTTGTGATCAATTCTATTTCATCATGAATCATCTAATACTTAACAATTAAACTCATAACACTAATCATACCAAAATCAATCAAAGAAAGACATGTATGCATATTGGTTAATAACTAAGCATGCATATCATAATATAGATAATTCAAGTACCATAAAAATAAGTGTTTAGGATGATACAATTGAAAGATCATCCAAGGCAAGTTATATTGCCTGTACTACGTACTAAGTTACTAAATAATATAAGTTTAAGTACTTAAGATTCATAAATAAATAAGTAATGTAATTAATAATTTCACAAAGCAATTTTCCTCATTGCTCACTTCTTCACGTTTCTCCACAAATTTCTGAGCCCTTTTCTAATTGACCTTAATCCACCATGATGCTCATCTCGAATTTGGACTTGACGGTTGATGATTTTGGTTTGACGGGTGTAAAAAGGTTCTAAGTGAGGGTCAATGTTAGGTGGGTTTTGAAATACTTGTGGAACTTCGTTGGTTAACGAATTGACATAACGAATGGGGGAAGGAGTACTTGCACGCGAGGTCCCTTCATTATTTCCATCATCATCATCATCATCTTTGAGATGAGATGAAGATGGTTGATTGAAGGTGGAGGAGGAAGTGGAATGACGACCTCTTCTCGTGCCACGATCCCTTCTAGGTTTTTGCTCTAGTTGAGCAGCAAGAGGATTCATGACACGATCGTACAAGACATAAAACTCTTTGTATAATTCGGGATTTTCATTAATGATGAATTTAAACAAACGGGTTAATAACATACCATATGGTAAAATTAACCTATTTTGTTTAGTGACCCACTCCATTCGTTTTACCATGTAATAGGGAAGGTTGAACTTTTTGGAGTATATGACACAATAAAGCATGTAGCAAAGACATGCGGGAACATGGTCCTAATTACCCCCAGACAAAAAACATTTTCTCGAATAATCTCTTCCAATGGCTTTAGGGTTGGCTCAATTTTACAAGTTAGAACTTGATATTCTTGAACATCAATTTCTTCCTCGTGACGGATGTGACAGACTTGACCTTCTCGATCAATTTGAATAGTCAAAATGATGTCATCAGGAGAAGGAGGGTTGGTTTGATATGGACCATCCGAAGGGACTCCATATGCCAACTCATCAAGTGTCCCATCTACATGAAGGCACACAGCACCCTCACATAGAATCATGGAATGTCAATAATTAGAGCAAATCCTCAAGAGAGAAAGAAAGAAATGATTTTTTAATACATAAATTTAACAAACATTTGACCTTCATCGGAATAATTTATTTGGTATTGACTATAAAACTCAAGTATGAAGCGAGGACAAATTTGTTTACTTATTTCAAAGAGATAATCAAACTCGACACAGCTGAACAAGGACCAAACATAGTTTAGATCCGTAAAGTTTTCAAAAACTACCCGACCTTCATGAATGTAGCGACTTTTAAGGTTTGTTAGTCTTTCTTTTATGAATTAACGAAATTCATTTAAATTATTAGGATGTAGTAGCTTGTGTTTTACAAGTCTTTTCAGATGATTTATGAGGCATGATTTCCTAGAAAAAGAATAAAATCACATTTCAATTTCTTACATTGGTATTGGTAATTTAAGTTTGTGCCTAGTGTGTGCCTAAATGTGACAAATATGGAGTAACGATTAACTCGACCTTGAAGTAAAATCCTAAGAGTTAACCCAAATGCTCCTTAATTTGACTTTGCTCATCCAAACAAGTCAAAAAATACATATTAGTTATGTATCTCGAATTTTGTTCATGAGATCATTATGCATGTATTCTAAAATGTTTTTAGGTTGTATTAACAATGCGTAACACCAATTTTATGATGTTCTTAACGTGAGTGATTTCAAAATAAAATTAGGGTTTTGGTTCAAAATCAATTTTTCGACAAACTCACTAATGTATGCTAATCCTATGTCTACAGGAAGCATATTAGTTATACATTGTATCCTAGTAGTATTATTTTACAATATTGAATGAAAAATCAAAATCCCCAATTTCAATTTTTGTGTTCATCATGAACCCTAGACTCAAATTGAAAGAAAATAGAAGAAATGAGTTATAATTGATGATCTTTAAGATGTTGTGAGTGATTATAGGTTTTGATTTGATCTTCAATTATAGTTTTAGTGGTTGATTTTGAGTTTTTGGGGTGTTGTGTTCGTTTTCGTCACTTGCATAGAGGAAGGGGTGTGTTTGGTTGTGTGTTTGAATTTTTTTCGACTAAGTGTTCATATTCATAGTCTGCTGATGGCGGTCCCATATCGCCTGGCGGTCCCAAATATATTCGGGGGTCGCCTAGGGTTTGGGGGCCGCCCTCAGCGAGGGGTTTTGGACTTAGTTTTTGACGAAAATTTGACTAAGAAGAGTGACATTTTAATTTGTATTTCGTGAATTAAAAATACTTAATGTACTTCGGATGAAGTATTTAAGTTGTCACGACATGAAAAGGAACACATACTAGAATTGAGACAGAAGAAGGAGAAGCAGGCTAATATGATTTATGGAATGTGTTCCATCATTCCTAAACCAAGACGTAGATAGTTGAATGATTCACGTTTAAAGGGTTTAGTAAGGATGTCGGCAATATTGTCGACGGACGACACTTTTTCGATTAAGATATGTCATTTCTGGACATTATCACGAAGAAAATGGTGATGAATTTCGATGTGTTTGGTACGAGAATTTTGCATCGGGTTTTTGCTAAGGTCAATCGCGCCTAATGTTTTCGGATGGATGGCACTTTTTCGAAAGGGCTCAGACAAGTCCTTCATGACATTCTCACGACGAAAGTGATGGACCACTTTCGTTTTGTTATTGAGTTCGAGAATGTTGCACCAGGTTTTTGCTAAGGTCAATCGCGCCTTTATTGTCGCACATGATCGGAACGTCATTCGAGTCGAACGTCATAGTCATAAGAGCTTGTTTCATTTCCATATGCTTTGTTGACATGCCCTTTTCGGCGCTTACCTAGTTCGGCTTCGGTATGGATAATAGCAAGAGCGGTATTTAGTTTTCTTCGAGAAACCAAGGATGTCAAAACGCAAACATCCCACGAACGTACAAAATACCTGCTAGTGCTCTTTTCGATCCACAATAATTTCCCGCCTGATTAGAGTCGGCATATCACTACTGTTTCTATCCGGTCGCCCTTAGGATACCATAATCCTAAGTGCTTAGTACCTTTAATGTATCGGAAGATACGTTTAACCGCTTCAAGGTGAGAGGTTTTGGGAGCCTCTTGGAAGCGGGCACAAAGGCAGACACTCTTACAGTGAGTATTCGGCCATACTTGCCGTTTAGGTATACCAAAACATAAGCTGAACATGACTGTTGATACATGGTAACCTATCTACCGACTCACATTCTTCGTCTTTCGTGAGTTTGGTATCGGAGGACATGGGGGTTTTCATTGGTTTAGATTCTTCTAAGCCAAATTTCTTAAGCATTGGCACAAAGGCATACACTAAACATGATATCGGGCCTACTTGCCATTAGGTATAATAACCTACCTATCATGCCTTGATACTTGGTACTATCTACCGACTCACACTCTTCGTCTTTCATGAGTTTAGTATCAGAGTACATAGGGGTTTTCATTGGTTTAGAATCTTCTAATCCAAATTTATTAAGCATTTCTTTAATATACTTAGATTGATTAAAGAAAATACCATCTTCCATTTGTTTTATTTGTAATCCAAGGAAGAAGTTAAGTTCACCCATCATGCTCATCTTGAACTCGTCATGCATGATTTTGGCAAATTCATCACACATGTCTTGACAAGTCGAATTGAATATAATGTCATCGACATATATTTGAACAATGATGAGATTTGAACTTTTCTTCTTAGTAAAAAGAGTGTTATCTACCATTCCCATTTTATATTCATGTTTAATAAGGAAAGCTTTTAATCTATCATACCAAGCTTTAGGTGCTTGTTTAAGACCATATAAAGCTTTCTTTAATTTATAAACATGATCTAGTTTTTCAAAGTCAATGAATCTTGGAGGTTGTGCCACGTATACCTCCTCATTGATAAAACCGTTCAGGAATGCACTCTTTACATCCATTTGGAATAGTTTAAAATCTAAGGCACAAGAATAGGCTATAATATCCTAATAGACTCAAGTCTAGCAACTGGGGTAAAAGTTTCATCATAATCGATGCCCTCTTGTTGATTATAGCCTTGAGCAACTAACCTAGCCTTATTTCGAGAAATAACACCGTTCTCGTCTAGCTTATTTCTAAATACCCACTTAGTTCCTATGATTGTCATATTCCTAGGTTGTAGAACTAAGAATTAATTTAATTCTTCTTGCATGGCGAATATCTAACTTTCATCTCTTAATGCTTCGTTTACGTTCTTATGTTCTATAGTAGATATAAAACAAAAGAAGTTACTTTGGTTTTGGGCTTGTGACCTAAGGGGTTCCTATGACATTTTCTAATGGATGGTTCCTAGATTCCTTAATATTGACTATTTCGTTAATCTCTAAAGTTTCATCCACAATGTCATTTTCTAGGTTTTTCTTTTCGGTAACCTTAATTACTTCTTCTTCATCTAAGTTATCATCCACCAAGGGTGATTTCTTAGAGGTTTGAGGAGTTTCATCGAATGTCACGTTAAGTGATTCTTTGACTTTCCTACTGTGTTTATTTAGGATGATGTAGGCTTTGTTATTTTGAGAGTAACCTAAAAAGATACATTCGTATGACTTTGGGTCAAACTTTATAAGGTAGTCTTTTGTGTTTAAAATGAAGCACTTTCTTCCAAACACTCTAAAGTAATCTAAAGTAGGTTTCCTACCTCTTAAAAGTTCATAGGGTGTTTTTCCTATGATGGCTCTAATTAAGATTCGGTTAAGAATGTATGTTTAAGTGTCTACTGCGTTACACCAAAACTTTTGTGGTAACGATTGCTCATTCAATATAGTCCTACTCATTTTTTGAAGTGTCCTATTTTTCTTTTAAACCAAACCATTTGATTGAGGAGTGCGTGGAGCTGAGAAGTTATGTGTAACTCCATTGGCGTTGCAAAATTCTCCAAATTGCACCTCATTATAAAATTCCGTACCATGGTCGGTTCTTATCGACACTATTATACATCCTATTTGGTTTTGAATTTTCTTACTAAACATTTTGAATTGATCGAAAGCTTTGGTTTTGTCCTTAAGGAATCTAGTCCAAGTATACCTAGAGTAGTCATGTACTATGACTAAGGTGTAACGGTTTCCTCCGTAACTCCGTACGGCGGATGGACCAAAAAGATCCATGTGTAGGAGTTCTAAGCATCTAGTCGTTAAGACTATATTCTTAGCTTTATGACTAGTGTGAGCTTGTTTTCCCATTTTGCAAGCATCATAGAAATGTTGATCAAACTTAAGCTTAGATAGGTTTCTAAATAATTCCTTAGAAGCCAATGATTGAATGAGACGCATATTTGCGTGACCTAATCTCCTATGCTACAATGTGGAATTTTCATTAATCGTTGCTTGACAAATTTGATCTTTAGGCTTATTTCCTAATTTCATCACATATAAGCCTTTCTTCCTAATACTTCTTCCTATGACTTTACCATTCTGAGTGATTTCACTATCATGTTCAGAGAAAGTTACTTTACACTTATTATCACATATTTGTCCTATACTTAACAAGTTAAATCCTAAGTTATCTACATGCTCTAAATTATATATTTTGAGAGAGTCATTTGAAATCGTACCTTTGCCAATGATGTTACCGCAAAGATTGCTACCAAAAATAACATTACCTTCATTGTATGCCTTGTATCTTGAAAAGAGCTTTCGATTACCCGTCATGTGTTTGGAGCATCTACTTTCCTTGATGCATTCGTCGGGTTCCAAGTTAACTCCAAGGCATATCTATTTATATAAGATAATAACTCAAACATTTGGTCCCCAATATCTCATGGGTCTAAAGTTGTTAGTGCTAAACATCCCTTGCATTTGATGTAATTGGTTGGGATGCGAGAATGGAAGACACATTTCTCATGGCATGTAACTTTGATGTGGGAAGTCGTTCCAAGTTATGGGAAAGCCATGAGGTTGGTTTTGTCGACCAATGTTTCTTTTTGGTTGCGGTGTTTTGGTACGAAGATAATTATTATTGACTCTTCTAGGAGGTGGAGTTTTTGATCTAAAATTTGGTTTTGAAAATCCAACTCCGGGTTTTGACAATGACTTATAGAATTGTTTAACTTCATTGTCACTAGCAACGGGAACTCTTACATTGTTTACAATTATGTGTTTTGGTCTAGGACCTAAAATAGATTTTTGAAAAGACACACTTTTCTCAAATCCAGGTGTGGTTCCTGGTGGCGGTCCTATATTAGATTTGGGGGCCGCCTGAACATTAAGGGGGCCACCCATATTTATGGGACCTCCATCAGGGGATACCTTTTTCTGAGCTTTCACAAATTTTATTTCCTTAGTTCCACTAGATGATGCTTTAAAATGAATTAAACCCTAAACCTAATTTATCATCGAAGGGTTTTTGATTACTTAACATTTCATTTAAGCATTGTGTGCTCTTTTCAAACTTGGTTAGTTTAAGAGTTTCCTCTTTAAGCTTTTCATTTTCAATCCTAAGTGATTAACATTTTATGCATACGAGGTCAACTCCTTTGTTTTTCTCAATAGTGGATAATTTATCTTTTAGTTCTTTAAGTTCCTTTTCTAAGCTATTTCTAGTGGCTTTTAATCTTTTGTTCTTAGTGATTATCTTTAAGCTTATTTTGCATAGTTTATCATATTCATTATCTAGAGCTAAATCATCTATTGATGAGTTTTCATCACTAAAGTAAGAGGATTCTGAACATACCTTACTTGATGCTTGAGCTACAAGACATGTTTTGTTTTTGACCTTCTCATCATCTTCTTCACCGCTATCGTTCTAAGAACCTCTGACAAACGCTCTTTGGTTCTTATCTTTTAGTGGTTTTGGACATTCTCCAATAAGATGATTCGGGTCACCGCATCTAAAGCATTTTCTATCACTTTTATCGTTCTTGTCATCACGGCTTCTTTAGAATGTCTTTTTGTCATTCCGAGGTTGTCTTACGAATCTGCCTCTTCTTTTAAAGAACTTCTTGAAGTCTCTTACCGCCATGGCGTACTCTTCGTCTTCATTACCAGAAGTCAAACACTCTTCACCACTAGATTCTTTCTTAGCCTTTAAAGCAATAGATTTCCTTTCAACTTTTGCTTTGACTATTTTGGAATCTTTCTTGATGATCATTTTGTGAACTTTGAGGTTCCCGATAAGTTCATTAAGAGATAGTGACGTTAAGTCTTTTGACTCTTCAATCGCCGTGACCTTTGCTCTCCATTTAGGATGTAGAGCCCTAAGAAACTTCCTAACATAGTTCTTGCTAGAGTAACCTTCATCAAGAGCTTTTAGACTAGTAATGATAGTATTAAATCTAGCAAAAGAACTATCTATAGATTCGTCTTCTGAAATGACGAATTGTTCATATTGTTGAACCAAAAGGTCGATCTTATTATCTTTGACTTGGCTATTACCTTGATGAGTGATTAACAAAGTTTTCCAAATTTCTTTTGCCGTATTACACATGAAAATTCTTTCATATTCTTTTCTTAGCAAAGCATTATAAATAACCATTTTTGCTTCATTATTTTTCGCGAATCTCTTTATAAGATCGTCGATTTGTTTTTCAAAAGGGATAACCTCATCTAACTTCGTTTCTGGATTTTGTTGAATCGGTTGAAAATCACCGTTGGTAATAACATGCCAAAGATCTAGATCTTTTGATTTAACATATGTCTCGAATCTATTTTTCCAATTAATAAAACTATCACTTTCAAAGAGTGGTGGTCTTTGCATGGATTGCCTTTTAGATATTTGTCAGAATCCATAGATCGATCCAATCTTTAAAATACAGTATATTTTAAAAATCTTGAATGACCTTAGATTCTGATACCAATTGTGGAAAGTAGAAGGGGGGGGTTGAATAGTTTACAGGTTTGTTTTACATTTTAAAACTTTGCTTTCAAAAATATTTAGATCCGAGTTATATGTTTAACCAATGCACAATATGAACAAACAATAACGATCTAATCTAAGACTAAATAACAATAACAATAATATAGAGAGATAAGGATAGGAACAATCAAACCAAGCTACGAAGCTCTTCTTCGCCCTACTCTACTCCTCGAGTATCATACTCAATATTTTACTATGTCAACAAGCTCCCTTCAGGCGGAGAAAACCGTTTACACATCACTTACGTTATTTTCTGACACGAAGCTAAATGTCGAGTCCTAATCTTAGTTAGAACCAATCTACCACTTCACAAGATATACACAATCACTAGATCTACACTATCAGATTTACACACAATCCGATTCATACAAATACACAAGCTAATTACAATAGAGTTTTGATACTTAGAAGAAAGGAGGAGATATCACTAATCAACACTTCATTTCTTGACGAATACGAGTGTTCTTCTCTTGCACTTGATTAAGAGGGAAGAGATGAGAAGAAGAGATTAGATCACTTGAAACAAGATCAAGAGATGTTAGTGATCAAGATATTTAGTGAGAGAAAGAAGGTTTTTAGAGAGAGAAAGAAGTGTGAGAAAATTCATGCAAAGAGGTCTGATTTTCTGCAAGGGATGGAGCAGTATTTATAGACAGGAAATCCTAACTATAATTGGCGGCGGTCCTGGCGGTCCCAAATATATAAGGGAGCCGCCAATAGACTCCGCTCCTTTTTTGTCTTTTTGTAGTGAAGGTTGTATCTGGTATGAAACCTTTTATTTCGGGGGGAAAATTTGAATTTCAAATTTTAAGTTTTTAATAAAACTTTTCGTTTAATTAGAAAATATTTTGTATAATTAATTTTGTAAAATTCTTTTATAAAAATGTAATGGATAAGAGAAAAATCTTTTCTTAATCACTAATCATGCTTAATGATTTTGTTTGTCCATACCTTAAGTGATCACTAATCTTAGAAATTAAATTTTATGATTAATAATTTGTAAATATTTAATTTTATCGTAATCGTTTTTACATTTTGTTATTATTAAAACGTTGAGAGGTCAAAAAATATAAATAACGTTTTTAGACATTATTTGTATTAACACATTGCTATATGAAGATGTGAAATTAATGCTTAGGAAAGGAATGAGGAGAGTATGTCCTATATCTACTAAGAAATATTTCAGAAAAAGGACAATGGAAGCTGGAAGAAAAGTCTAACTTAAAGACTTCGCTATAAACAAAAGTACTTCCCGGGAGACAACCCATAATGTTATTTATTTTTATCGAGTCTATCTACCCAAATATCAATACGGCGTATCCGCTCCATATCAAATGGCGTATTGATTATCTAGACGTTATCAGTCTTTATTTTTTCTGCACTTTTAAACTTTATTATCAGTTCTATCCATATGGCATATTCATGTACATGATATGGCATATTTAGTAGGCTGACCAGTATAGATACTTTTTACAGGTTTTATATACGGCGTATTCCAGTTTATGGATACGGCGTATTAGTCTCCTGTACAGTTTAGTTTTATTTAATTAACCGTAGGTACCGAGATAGGAATGTGTGAAGATCGTTTAAGCTCATCTAGGATATGTTTTACAGATAATATAAGTACACAGCGGAATATAAAGAATAGTATATTATCAAACAAGGTTTTTCTTCATTATCATTCCATACAAGCCCCAATTCTAGATGATCAATTCTAGAACAGTTATATCACTGCTTGCCACGTGTAGCTTTTCTTAGATGATCATTGTGGTTCGTGTGTCACGAGCGAACCATCGAACCAGCCGAGCCGCCATCGAGCGAACCAGCCGAGCCACCAACCGAACCTGTAACCTCGTACCTCGTACCCAAACCTGAAACCTTGTACCAATCATTAGATGGCCACGTGTCACCACTGATGGTGCCAACTAAGCTACCAGTTGTCATCGGGCGTCGTCACCACCCTCGCCGGACCAACCGGTCAACGTGGCGGCCAACGACGGCCAAAGACTGGTCAACTATGGCCAATGATGCAACGGTGGCGACCACACCGTGACCACCACCAGACCACGCACCGTAACAGTAAAAGTATCAGGGGGGTGGGGGTCAACGGCCGGTTGGTTCGGGGTCAAACGTTGCCAACTGTCAGCTGGACGTGGAAGAGGGGATATACCCTCATGCATAATCGAACGGGTGACCACTTGGTTATAGAAACTATGACACACAGCTTACCGCTGTGCCAAGCAATATTTCAAATATTATCTAATGGCAAAATTTAATATCAATAACCCACTTGTTATAATTTGGTGACCCGGTCATGTTTAATGAGAAAGGTTCAAAATGGGGTGCCTCGTATGGTCAAATAAGAAAAGGTTCAACGAGGAAAGGCCGTTAACCTTTGGACTCGTTAATTTTCCGTGCTCTTTCCAATGGTGTGGATCGTGGATTTTAAACGAGTTTGTTTTGAACCTCGATAAACGTGAAAACATCATCGAAACTCACCTGAAAATCACTGTTTTTGCATCGTTTTCAATCCTTTGTACCTGTAAGACATAATAACACAATAACAAACCATATTTTGGCAAAGAAATTACTCATATTTGAGTGTTTTAGTCTGTTTAATGTAGGTTTTTCCGGGGGAACAGAATGATGTGTGTTTAAGCACACATCAAATTCTCCCACACTTAGCCATTGTTGGTCCCACACGCAATGTTTTATAAAACACGCCCGAAAATAAATAATTAAAACCCACCCTAACATTATGACCCTTCCTAATCAAGCAAACATAAAATGTCTAATAAGATGGTTCAAACATTATTTATTTTCGAAAACGCCCCCTGGAGTTAGTTTTTTTTGTAATGTTTGGTTTTGGGTTTTGTTCAGTTTTAAACCACTTTATTCAATAGTAAAGATAAAGAATTAAAATTATTTAAAAGGCTTTAAGAATGGGAGTTCGTCATCCTTGATTTTCACAATCCCCAAACCAAGCTTAAAACGAAATCATAGTCAAATATAAGATTAGATGCTAACACTACTCATAAATGCTAATTGTGTAAACGCAGCTACTTTTTTCCCCCTTATTCCTAAATTCTCTAAGGGTTTTATTTAGAAAAATATAATTTAAACGAAGTAATCACTTATTTTATATATTATTGAATGCCTTATTAATATAAAGGTAACCGATTTTAAAACCACAATTAAGTGATTTTTGAAATCCTTTCCTAAATAGACGATATGGGTGAGAAAGGTCCACATTAAGGTATCTACAGGTCGCAACTTTTTCGCAATGATTTAGGGTTATCCTTTTATTTCATCCGGATACAACTCAACTAGAGTACGAGTCCAGAAGATGAGCTTTAATTTAGATAACCCCGTGAGTCGAAATTTGGCCATTATTATTATTATTATAGCAAACATTTTTATCTCTTTGTCCATTAAACCAACAACAACATCGGGCAGTCCAAACCGACCGAGCCAGTAGTCTTATTTCGACTTCAGGTATTCCCTCGACCTTTTTGAAGACTGACACATCGGGCGTCCTAACTGACAGAGCCAGTAAACTTTTATCAGTCTCAGATTCCTTGCCTTATATGAAGACTGAGACATCGGGCGTTCCTAAACCGAGCAAGTACCCAGTAATCTTGACAATGTAAGATTATTATATTATTAAATAATAATATGATATGTTTTAGGCCAAATTTCAAGTCTTGTGGTCTTATTAACTACCAGAGCACACCAGGGGGCACGGGAGCAAGTCGTCAGAAATCAATAGCCAATTTTCCCCCAAAAACACTGACAAAACACGATGTTTGTGTACTTACTTCAACAAAGAATACTCTACGAAGGATACAAAACTAAGAATCGCGAAAAACTAACTAAATCAACTTTATTTATTGAAATCTAAGAAACAGCAAAACACCAAATCAACTTTTATTTATTAGAAAATTATTATTTTTTTATCGTTTTTAAAGCTAAGGGAGCAAAAAAACAACGAATTAACCTCTATGAGCTAAAGAGATCCAACTACTCCACGCTTAGCATCTAACTTATATTCAACTCTATTATTTTTCGTTCTTTGCAAAAATTTTAAAGTCTTGCAAACGCTGTAGGAGAAAGTAGTAGACCTTGGAAAGCTAAGGGGAAAATGCTAGAGTGAAACACTTCGTCAAGTCAAAATCTGCTTAGTTCTAACCTACGAGCCTTATTATTTCTATATTTTATAATTTTCATCATCATTTTATTACACAACACACGCACACACACACAACACACACACACACTCACACACACACATATAGTAAATAATATATATATATACACTATAAAATATATATAAATATTAAATATATAAATATAAATTATATATATATATATATATATATATATTATATATATATATATATATAATATATATAATCAATGCAAAATTTGTGTTAAAAACGGGGTATGTGGGGCACCGACAGGCAGCAAGTATGATCAATTTCGATAGAAATCCCCCCATACTTAGAACTGAACATTGGCCTCAATGTTCAAAAAAAAAATGTCTGGTCCACCCTCAACACTTAAGGATGAAAAAGGCAAATAGCTAAATCCAAGTGTGAAAATGGTAAATGACATCATATATATATATATTAAATAAATAAAAATATAATAAATATAGTAATATATAAATATATATAAATATAATATATATATAGATACTATTATATAATATATATATGAATTGAAAAATTCCCCTAAATATAACATGAAGATGATCGGAGACCGAGTGATTGGAGGATTGAAAACAAGCAGTGGTCTTCACGATCATAGGGAATCCTGCAAGCAAAAACGGGAAACCACGAAACACAATAAGGATAGAATCATACCCCTACACTTATTCATTACTACTACTAAACTACTTATTTATTACTACAAAACTATATTATTATTACTACTAATAGATAGATAACACGGGTTGCCTCCCGAGAAGCGCTTGTTTTTGTGTGAGTCTCTAGCTTGACTCTCCCCGAATTCCTTTGTCCTTGGGGCAGAAACAGAAGAAAGGAAAAATCTTCATAGGACCTTCATTAAAAATATTCGGATGAACATTAACGATCTTGAAACTTTCATACGTCCGATGAGATAATCCCAGAGTGAAAGAGTGAACTCCTTTTGAAATGAGTATCCCGGGATTGAAAACTTTGTCTTCATTTTTGGATGAAAATGATAATAAAGTCTCAATCACATTTAGCTCCAAGAAGAACAAGAGTTCACGATCAGAAGAGATAGAAAGAAAGTTACTAACCTTCAGAATTAAAATAGCCTTAAGACGAGGATTTTTTCTCCTTTAAATTCTTATCTTGTGTTACTTCATTGGTGACAAAATGAGTGCTCCCATAAACGAGTAAAAATACCTGGATGAAAAACTTAGTCCTCATATCCAGAAGGCAATTATGGCAAGGTATAATTCTCAGGCAACTCCATCATGGAGAGTCAGTTGCACTCGAGTAACTGAAGGGAAGTAAAACATTTGATTCAGGAGATTAAGTACATCAATTAAAGATCATTAACGTTAGAGTCCTTGATTTTTATCCTTTTTCAGAGTGAGTGTCATTTAACATGTCCACCATACAACAGCTTTTTCCATTCGTCATTATAGGAATTTAAGTCAAAAAGATCATTATCATCTCCCCGTTGGAGAGAGTAAACGATAGCATATTCGTCGGTGAACCCTGGAGAATGGGATCAATAATAACAATAACATATCGTAGGTGAAGAATCAATTGACGGATCTCCGGTTTAGCCAAATATTCCAATTTCTCTAAGATCATCTTCATGATCAAAATTAATTTCAATCTCCCTTATTTGCCTGATGGAAATAGGTTCAATAAAGAGCGAGTTCATCGGCGAACTCCTCGAGAATAGAATCACTAGTCTCAATAGGTGTGAGACTAGGAGAAGAATCAGAAAGAGAAGTGGTACTGCCACTCGAGGGATGATTTGATTTCTTAATTTTTAACACTTCGGGAAAACAATCCTCGCATGTGATGTCAATGAAATTAGTCCATATTAATGACTGCATTTCCATGCATATGAGGATGTTTTCGAAGGCTATCAGCATGAAAGGATTCAATTTTTATCATCGTCTATGCAAAATAAGCTCTTCTCTCCGAATACATCGACTAAAAGCATAATGCGCCTGTCCTTAAGAAGGGCACCCTAAGATAAAGGGGAACACGAGGAACGACAAATCGTAGTCCGACGACAAACGAAGTCAACTTGAATGTAACTTACCACTTGTACACTACCATCCTCAGCTATAGCCTTCTGATAAGGCAAGAGAACAGTATGTGCTAGCTTGAGGGTCATACGCGGGGTACAAGTTCAGGAGTATTCAATTTTCTTTCCATACTGAGAAGTGGGCACGAAGGTTACTGTATTGGCTCCTAAGTCTCTAGTGCCAATAGCATTTCTAAGCTCAGGAAGTCACAGGGAATGAGAAAATTCCCAGGGTCTCCAAGTTTTTCGGGTAACTTTTTAAGGAGGACCGCTGAGCAATTTTAAGTCAGAGAGTAGTGAGATCATGTGATACCTCAATTGGTTAGATCTTTAGATCTAAGATTATAACAAAAATTACAAAGAATATAGATACAATGCATCGAAATAATGAACACGATTCAATGTTATATTAAACAAGGTTTTAATTTCCATACATTCCCACCATCCCACTTCTTTTGATCATAATAAGAACGGTACTCATACCCTAAGTAACAGGAATCATAAGATCCTTGAGGCTAAACCTAACATATGGCGTCTACATCTCTACGCTTGGAATACACACACACAACTGTTTAGGATACACTTAATGGAGAAACTCAAATTCGCGACTTGGTACACCTAAACCTAATGACCTAAATCTCTTTATATACTAGAGAATATTAGGTTTACAGGAAACAAAAAAACAATATAATTAGAAACAATATCTTCCAATACTTATTTCACGTATATAAAGAGGAACTCCAAATCTTCAGGCTTAGTATAATATATTGTAGCTTATAAGACTAAGTAAGATCCAGACATGTTTCCTCTTTGTTTCATTCTTAATTGATTGTTTTGTATGATCAAATCAATAAACCCAACAATCTTCCCCTATTTGATTATCACAAAACATCAAATAAGTTCTTGAATGAAACTTCCCCTTAAACCATGCTATAACAACCAAGGAGACTCTAGAGTTTGCGAAATCATCTTTGTAACGGCTTTTATTATTCTCCCTTTTGTCTTAACCCAAAGGGGACTAAAGTATGCAACTTTGATTTTGACAACCACAAACACAATTCAACTTTCTAATCTAAGCCTTCCAACAACTTAAAATACCCTCCATGTGACCGCCTTAAGATAAATGAACTTGAGTAGTAGAAACTTAAACTAGCAGTAGTAATAATGACTAGCAGTAGTAAAAACCTTTACCTCATGTGGTGCATGTAAATAGTTAAACATTTTAACAATAAACTTCCCATGAAACCCATAAGTTAACAGTTCTTGAATCTTCAAATCTGTAAGCTTCTATGTAATGATCATTGATGAAGAAAATTAAGTATTACAAACTTGATGCTGAAGTATAATACCCCAAACTTGTGTCTTATGACTTGTACTATCCACGTGACGCAAACTTATAAATAAATCTGTGAAATATAAGTAGATCGCAACCTCTTGACAAAAATCCTCATCTTCTGTGAGACACCAGACCAAAGTGATAGCAAATGTGAGCATTGAGCACAATAAGTTAGATCATACACCTTTGCTAGATTTGTCAAGTCTTCGTCACAACATTGAAAGCACGAACAAGTTATCTTTAAAGTGTAACACCTACTTTAAGATATGATAAGAACACGAACCTGTGAAACTCCACTTCAACTCCAAATAAGTGATAATTAACCTTCTTCGTAACCACATCTTCAATAGATCCAAAAATACGAGCCTTTAAAACATTTAAGAACATTTTAAACCAACCAAAAACTTCCTTCTTGTGTGTGTCATCCGATAACCAAAACTGTCCTTTGTCTGATATCAGGCATAACTAGCAGTATAAACAATAAGCCAGCAGTACAAACTTTTAACAAGCAGTACTAACCTTTAACTGGCAGTATAAACTTTTTGAGCCCAATACTAGCAGTACTAAAAATCAAGTAGCAGTATTAACATATCATTGGCAGTATTAACGTGTATTCAAGAAGTATTAATTGCTTTTAAACACCTTAGCAGCAATAATACTGAACCAATAAACCAATAGTAGTAACTGCTAAATTCTAGCAGTACTAACATAAAGCTGGCAGTATTAACTTTGTAGACCGAAACCCCAGCAGCATTAACATACTTGAGATAAAACTAAAAATATTAACCATTACTGTTAGTAGCATTAACAGATACAAGTAGTATTAACACATATCAAACCTGTGTCAAAAGCAGCATTAACGTAGACTTGGCAGCATTATCCATGAACTAGCAGTACTACTTTACCTTAGGCGGCATTAAGTTTCAACCCTAGCAGTAGAAACTTTTGTTAGCAGTACTAATCTCCCTTTGGCAGCAGTATTAACTTTCCAGAACCAAAACAATATTCCAAACTGCGTTCAAGTCTTTTAATACTATTGGACAGTATAAAATAAGTACCCAATAAAATCCTATCTACGTCCAATAGCAGCAGTTACAACCTTATACGAACCTGCTCTTTCTTTAACAATGCACGATCAAAACTGTTTAACCATATTAGGGTTTAATGAAAAACCCTAGTTTTCACCATCTCGACTTGCATCAATAATAATCATAGTCGTCCTTTTTTTAAGTATAAAGACGACGCTTTAAAGTGTCGCAAAAACCCTAAAATCATTAAAATCGCCCATAACTTTCAAAACAAAAAATCATACCTTCTTTTTCCTTCATAGCACGACATCAACAAACCTTGTAGATTCTAGATCAAGAGCCCCGTGGCTCTGATACCAATTGTGAAGATCGTTTAAGCTTATCTAGGATATGTTTCACAGATAATATAAGTACGTAACGGAATATAAAGAACAGTATATTATCAAATAAGGTTTTTCTTCATTATCATTCTATACATGCCCCAATTCTAGATGATTAATTCTAGAATAGTTACTCTAACTAGTAACAGGATCAATGAAACATTAATCTTGAGGCTACAACACCCATTCTAGGGGTTTACAATGAACCACACGCCTAGAACACACACACACACACACACACACTTTTACTAGTCGACTACATTTTTCTGTGCACACTTAAAAATACGCCTGTAAATCTCTTTATATAGAGAGATTTCAAGGCTTACAAAGGAAGATAAGAACGAATAATATATTTTAAACATTGAATATCTTTTATTATCTTTATCTTCTTAAGGAGATCTTCCAGAATCTACATATTCTCCACCAGCTTGTAGAATTCTTTAATGATGTTTTTAGTCTTTTTGTTTCATTCTTTTATTTATTTTGTCTCATCAAATCTAGAATCCCAACAAATCCCAATTAATAGATCTTAAACTCCTTAGCTTGATGTAAGGTTTAGTATCCTTGGATAAATCCAAAAATACTAAGAATGAAACTTTGAGTGAATGATATAAACGATGCGGAATCTAGTTTATACCACTAAGAAGTATAACCAATGAAACATTAAAGTATGTTTGACACTCAGAAAGATATAACCAAAACAAAAAGCTAATATATATTAATATGATTACTCTAATGAAGTGATAGGGTTTACAACCTTGAAGCTATGTATGGAAAACTGATATCTAAAACCATAACCTAGGATCTCCTTTTATACACCAAGGAGTCCTTTACAAGATAACTATAAATCTTTTAAACTTCTATAAGATATCAACATATCTTCTAAATATATAATCTTGTACATATCTTCCTATCTTTATAGAATATATACTTTGAACTAATCCATGCATATCCCTTCACACGTCTTTATCTTCATGCAGTCTTCAGTCTTCAGCAGTATTAACTTCTTCTCAGCAGTATTAAGTTAGTACTGGCAGTACTAACTTTTGCTCTAGCAGTACTAACTAGTTAAAACTGGTAGTTATAATCTGTGCAGTACAAACTCTTTAAGCTTGGCAGTACTAAGTTAAGCTAGCAGTATAAACTTTATAGAAAACCTTAATTCCCAACAGAATGCATGTTTTTCCTATTATTTTGCACATGACCTCGCTAAAAAAGAAATCGACAAAGTTGGTAAAGTATCTACAGTCTGGATATATCAAAGTGTTGGAGTCTTTAAATTTCAAGACAGTTGTTCAACACATGATCTTGCTCACAAACTCAACATGGAGAATCTACCGAGCAAATATCAGGGGAGTTTTTTATTCTAATTCTTTTAATTCCCGTTTTTAATTATTTTATCTATACAATGAGGACGTTGTATAATTCAAGTGGAGGATGGAAATTAGAATGTATACTTGTCCTATTTTTCACATAAAATTCTTAAATTATGCTAAAATTAAAAAAAAATCAAACATGCTTTTGTGAAATTACTAGTTACATAACCCGCACACAACAACCCTTATTAGATATTGTGAGAATTTAACCTTATCCGTTTTCAAATGTTTACCCAAATTTCACAAAAATATGAGTGTGTCGGTGATGTTGTAGACTTTAGAACTTGGCTTGGTATATCTATTTGAGGTCACAGTGAGGAGTACTATGGATTTAGATGGAGTAACTTGTTTAAATTGGTAAAATTTTAGGATTACACCTAAAAATCCTATCCATGTTGTTTATTAACTAACTACACTAGTTAGTTAACCCCTGTTTAAACCCTTTGTTTACTTATCACTTTAAGAGTAAGATACCCCTAGAAAAACTTGTAGAGCCAATCCTTTAGGAATTACACCAATTTGTTTGTTTCGTTACACCTTTACACCTTAGCCTACCCTGTTAGATTAAGTCCATTTACAATTCCTAGTTGCTAGTTGCTTAAAGTGTAAAGTATGTATTTCCCAAGTCTTGTGTCAATTTTCTATCTTCGATACGGTTGGAAGAAATTTGCACATTGCAAATGGGAATGTATAAAGTAGTCAAAACTTATGTATTTTTACTACTATCACAATTATTGGTTAGTTCGAAGAATGAAGAATTATCGAAGGAATTATTCGGAGTTATTATGATCGTGAAGATGGTGAAACTACACCGAGATTAGTAAAAAAATCAAAAAAATCAGAAAAATAGGAACAAAAAACAGAAGGAAAGTTTTGATGATAATCGTTTCGCAACGCAAGAACCAAAGGAATTATTTGAAGAATTGATTATTCGTTGATAGGTATCATAAATCAACGATGTAAAGTTTTGTATAAAGTGTTAGATATCGCCACTTGCCTTGTAAACGTATGTATAGTATGGGATAAATGGGAAATTGACCGTTACGGAAACGCCAACTTATGTTGTTGTTTTTGATCTATAGTCAAGACGTTTATAAATAGTCGTGTCTTTTTCATGGTAACGATCGGGAAAAAGTGTCTAGCAACTTGTAACTTAGACTGAATCTATTTGTTTTGTAATTTTTATTTAACAACAATTTACTTTCCTTTCCTAATCATTAGCCGTTGGTTTTAATCGAACAAGGATGATATCGATTCATGCATGTCTATTCTATCGTGACGGCCATGTATGCGTGATTCAGATGCCTTGTTGGTTTACTACTTCTGGTGAAAGTTACAAGATCCATACCCTATATCATTCTTCATCCTAAACCTTGGTTAAACTCGAATGAGGATGTGATCGAACATACATGTCTATTTTGTCATTACGGCCATGTATGTGTGATTCAGCTGCCTTGTTGGTGTGGTACTTTTGGTAAAAGATTGAAGAATGATCAACCCTAAACCTTATCATAAAAACCCATTTTACCTTTATAGACTTGTTACTCCTTAGATCTAGTAGTGGATATGTGTATCCTTGCTAAGCTTATGATAGAATACTCGTCATGACCAAGCAATTAAGCGAATTAGTTACATGTTACCACATAGATTAGTTGAGTGATTTGAGTATTTTATCTTCCTATTTCATGAGGTGATTGGTTGTGTACTTGTAATAGATCAAATAAATGCTTAACAGAAAATATCCTTAGGGATACATTTTTATAAATTTCTAAAGGCTACTTGAGAACAAGTAAGATTCAAGTGGGGAGTATTTGATGACATCAAATAAAGTCACTTTTATAGCATCATTTATCCCATGTAAATAACCCATTTTGTATAATTATTGCAAGAATTGTTACTTAATCATTTATATTTGAGAATTGCAGTAATTATGGAGTATTTGGTGAAGATTAGATAAAAGGCATGCATTTTGGAGCTTAAACGAAGACATTTGAAGATTATTGTTCTGACAATCCAATACGATGTATTCATCAAGGAAGATACAGCGTATATGTGCCTGCACTTCACTAAAGACCACAAAGGAACAAGATTCAATACCTCGTATCCAAAGAAGACCTATACATCGTATTCAAGATATAGTATGTGAATATTCTGGAAGATATCAAACGTGGTCCCTACTTCAAGAAACCCCTAATACGCCGTATCGAAGTTTTTTGATACGCCGTATTGACTCGATTCCAGACCTTATAAATAGAAAACTCAAAAACAAGTTTTCAGTGTGCTAAATCATATTCTCGATACCCTAACCTCAAAAGTCAATTTTTAAAGGAAAAAAAGAGCAGAAGGGGTCAAGCAACGCAATTAATTCCATAGGAGACAACATGTAATTTCTTATACTCTTGTAATCGTTTATTTTTTGGTATCGTTCTTTAACTCGGTTAGTTTACCTTGGCTAAACCATTACTCTTGTATTAATTATGGTGTTTTAAGGCTAATACCTTTGGGTATTAGCCATTGTTATGAAGATCTGAATGTTTGGTGTTGTTTATATCTTGATTTCTTGATTTATCGTTGTATGCTTGTTTATGTTTATTAGTTTATACTTGTTTACATGCTTTTGTATGCGACCTATCATTCAACTGGATATACTGATGCAGACCAAGTAATCTAGATGGCTGGATAACTCTCCATATAGTGACTTATACATCAAGACCAATAGGATCACGAATAATAACCTTTCTTTGTCTTTAGATTATGAGATTAGTTGGACCGGTAGGTGACCCTTGGTTTCATCGAGTATGTTCTAATCTATTGGTAAAGACTTGGTTAGTGGACTACTAGTGTATAAATCACTGTAAAGCAGTAAGTGGGTAAAGTCTCTATGAGTTAGGGTTTAACAAGATCATCATTTCTTTAATCCCTAAGATAGATTATAATAAGCAAATAAGGATGCTTTATGCGGGTACGTTTAGTTGTGACAGAATTCTTCGTATCTAGGTCTTAGGAAGAAGTTACGCCTAAGTCTTAAGAATGATATGCCGCCTCGAGATTAGTAATCATTACACTGAATAAACAAACCAACATTCTAATCGTATTTATAATGGTTAATACAATTTTCTTATATTTGGCTCGACCACTCTTTTATCTTTTGTTAATTTACTCACTTGTGTTATTGTGTATTGAATTGATTTTAGTCACCACTAAACCCGTGCCAGTCTCTTAGGCTGAAAAACCCCCCATATCCATATCATGATGATGCATTAATGATTCTAGTAAGGAAGGTTTAGTGATCCATATCAAGAAATAAGTCACTAGCAATGATCCTACAATGTAAGTAACCTCTAATTATCGATTAATTGGTGAATTAAGGGTTAGGGTTCATAGACCCAAATTGGGGGTTTTAGGTAATTGATGTTCTACAACCTATATTAAGGTTTTTATGACTATGGGTTAAGGTAAATTAATGATTTAAGATAAATTGGTTATTTTAGGTTATGATCAAGATATGATTATATAATAATTAAAAGGATTTAGCTATGATTAAAGATGGTTAAGGGTTTAGGACTTATGTTCCTTAATGGTTTATGTTCAATTTGGGTAATGGGAGTTTCATCATGTGATCAAGATATGATCATGTAAAGATTTGAGATAATGATGAGTATGATTAATGGGTTGAGTAAATCCTTTGATGATTGTATTTGTATTAATGTGAAAAATAGGTGCTTGTAATGATTTTGAGTAAGAACCAAGGATTAAAGATGATTGTGATAGTGCTTGTGTTTAGTAGCTTGGATTCAAGGTAAGTAAACCTGTTACAATGTGAAATTATATTGATTTTACAATATATGTGTTATGTGATTAATGTAAAGGAAGTTAGGATGCATTGGTTGAAAGCTTGCTAAAAAGTAGATGTGAAGCTTAGTTTGCAAAACTAGTAAAAGATGTGTTAAGCCTAATTTGAATCATTTAAGGTATGTACCGATTTTGTTTGGTTTGTTGAATGTTAAAGGTGTATGTAAATGATAATGATAAATTTGTCTATGGACTAATGGATGACATGATAATTATGAATATGCGATAGAATGATATGTAATGTCATGTTATTACCGTTTACTTACTAAGCGTAATGCTTACGGTTTAGTTGTCTAATGTTTTGTAGGTTCAAGAGAAGAAGGTAAAGCATTTGTTAATGGTTGATATTTGAAAACTTGTGCATAAGAGCTTAGTGTTTGTACACCGAGCTCAATCAATGTTGAACCCCTGAAGTGTCCTAATGGTTGGGGGGGGGGGGGCAAGTCGTAATTGTCAAGTGTCAAATCTTTTGTATTGGTCTTGTACGTAACTTTTGAACCGTAAGGATTTAGAACGAGTTTCTTATATCGTTGGAAAGCTTATGAAGTCTAGTTTGTGATAATGAAATATTCAAGGGTCTAATTATAATGTATTTTAAAAAGTATAATGAGGAATGTCACAAGGTCATTCCTGGTTAAGCATTTCCAGAAAGTTTTTAATTTTTGATCAAATTTTGAGTCTAGAAAAGGGGCGTTTCAGTGATCTTTGACTTTAGGCTTGAGCTTGTTCCTTTAAGCTTAACTTGCATGTTATTTGTAGCTTCTTGAGATCATTAGCCAAACATAATCTCTTATCATTAACTTGTGATCTTTTGCCTTCTTGTGTACTTGTGGCCTTCAGACCAAAATGTTCATACTTTTCTTGTTCTTGAAAGCTTGAATGAAACATCTTTCTTGAAATTCTTTAACTTTAACACTTTGTCTCTTCAAGAAGGACGTGCAGTATCAGAGTAGCGAAAGTCTTAAAACATGTACTTGAGCTTTCATAATGTCTTTACATATGTCGGTCGAGTATGAGCATTTGGCTATGAGTCTTTGAGTCTGCTGGAACCAGGTACCTCCATGACCATCTTTATATGAATCTGCAATAAAACAGTTAGCAATAAAGTTAGGGTACGAATATGGCTTTGTCATTTGCCCGTGTTTGGTTAGATTAACCTTCGAAACTCTGTGAGGATCGACCTGTGATCAGGTAGATTTAATTTAAGAAGAATCTCCTTGATAGGATTTCCAGCTTGCTATATTGAATCTTTCTAACACATGTATATTAGATTCATCCTACTCAGCTTGTTCTCATTATCGAAACATCTTAAAGCAGACATCACGATAAGAGTGAACCAGTGAGTTACTATCTCGCTGATTGAATAAAAATTAATTTTAGAAAATCAATCGACGTGTCACTTGCTAAAGTGATTTTGTGACACATCAAGAGTTTAAGTATTTCAAAATTCATCAACCGTCAATTCATAGTCTAGACCAAATCGAAATCTAGTGTCATAAGTTTGATCCATATAGGATCTCACAAGTCACCACCGCAGAGCTCGTTTGATCTTGGCTCTGGAAGGATTTCCATCATCATTGTGAATACTTAAGTATTACTCTGATGTTCTGGCAATATCACAAGGATAATGCGTAGGACTCTTAAGATATTACTTGTGTTCATAGTGTGTGAGAAACAAGTATGTTGGAATAGTGTCTTAGAGAGATTTATGGATGATCTCTTTATTAACTCTAGACTCGATAGCGCACATTTAGTTTTAATGATCGGACCCTAGAGCTGACTACCAACTTTTCAATATCAACTAACTCGGAGTGAGAAAGTTGACAGAAATATGTGTAATCTCTGTGAGTTTTGAAACAAGAGTCTTTCCGACCTTGAGTAGCTGGGGAGGGTTATGCATTGCGTCACTGGGTCCATGACAACTGTCTTTAATACCAGACAATAACCTAGTGTTTCTGACAGTTTATGTATTGACCCGGTTTCTGCCTAAGTGTAAGGAGGGCTTCTTTCTTTTCACCATTTGTTGAGAATTATATTGATTTAATGATACAAAACAATGATACAAAACAAAGATACAAAAGAATGAAACAAACGGAAAACACAAGGATCAAAGTCGTCTATATGGAATTCTACAAAGATGGAGGATTTTAAAAGATTTGGTCAAAGATATGAAGATAAAGATTAGGAAGATTTAGTTTCCTAATACAATTAGTTTTCTTTGTAAGTCTAGATTGGACTCTATATATAAAGAGATCCCTAGACATTGTTTTATGAGTGCACAAGAAGCTTGGTGTGATTGTGTGTAATTCAAAAACTTGATTAATAACATTGATTATTTGTTTAAATTCTGTTGTGCTATATCAATCTTTGTTATTATTAATCCTAGATGAGTTCTAAACAAACTCGAGCTTAAATGATTCTCCACAATTGGTATCAGAGCCTGGTGGCTCTTGATCTAGGATCTACAGGGTTTTTATGATCGTTCTTAAAGATAGAAAAGAGTGTCGTATTTATTTTCTGTTTTCGGTTTCACTAAACCCTAATTCGGTAAAATAGACAATCTTCTTCAAACCAATCTGATGCTCGTTAATGTTTATCTAGTGTGTTGATTTATGCTTGTTTCACTGTATAAACTTAGTCAATGAAACCCTACTTTTTAGAGTTTTTGATTAATAATGCTTAGTCGCAACAAGATTTAGAAGACACAAGGTGGATTGGTGATCGAGTTTCAAGCAAGAAGATCAAGAACTGTTTAGATGCAAGGGTTGCTAGATTCTCAGTTTAGAAGATCAAGATTTGTCAAGAAGGGTTTCAATAACTGTTAGAGAAGGAACCTGTGACACAATGATAAAACCCTAACTAAAGTAGATTTAAATCAAGAACTGTGGTGGTTTTGAATCACGTAAATAAGATGTCTGATTAGCGTGTGTATGTAACCACAATTGTTATTCTTGAACGATTCTTAAGGGTTTACCAAAACCCTAATAGAATTCGACATAAAGGGTTTATAGCAGTTTGGTTGTTGATTAAAATATTCAAAGCATTGGCAAGTATCTGGTGTCTTAGACTCAGAAGGTTAAAGACAAAGAAGAAGAAACCATGATTGTTTTTCTGATAGAATAAGGTATGTATTCTGAATCAACAACAGTAGTAGGTGCATTCAATGATAAAAGGGTTCACTTTGAAGCTGTGGTTTGTCAAGGTTTCCTGTGTTTAGGGTTTTTATGATTTTAATGCTGTTTTGTTATCATGGTGTTTGTTAATGCTGCTGTTATTACATGATTAGTGTTGCCAAGTTATATTAGTACTGCTTGTGTTCGTTAGTGCTGTCAAAGAAAGATTAATGCTGCTTGAGCTTGATTACATGTTAGTGCTGCTCGAATACAACTTAATGCTGCTATTGGAAAGCTTTGTATACTTAGTGCTGCTTAATAAGGTTAAAGCTGCCAATTCTTGTTAATGTTGCTAAGTATTTTCATTAATGCTGCTAGAAGGAAAATTACTACTGCTTGTTTAAAGAAGCTACTGCTGCTACATTTCATGCTTGTTTAGGCTTCTGATTTATGGTGGTAATTAATCCTAAGTTGTAGGAAGTTTGTGTATAGCTTCGAATCTCAACTGAAACAAATTTGGTGAGTGTCTAATCGTTCTCGGACAGTTTATGCTGCTAGCATTGTATGATATCGAATAACACACACAGATTGGATCTCGGATATAACAAAATGTTTGGTTAATGGCTAGTTTTGAGATTATTTGAAAAAATTAATTACGGAGACGATTATTTATCACTTATTTGAAGTAGAAGTTGAATTTAACGGGTACGTGTTCTTATCATATCTTAAAGTCGAGTTTAGCAGGCTAATGACTTTTGAAGATAACTTGTTCGTGCTTATATGGTGTTGATAACAACTTGTTAAATCTAGCAAAGTGTGTGATTTACAAACTTATGGTGCTCAATGCGCACATTTGCTATCACTATAAAGAGTTACGTTGTATTACTCAATGTCTCATTGAAGATGAGGATTTTGTTAAGAGATTATGGTCTACTTATACTTCAAGGAATTATGTATGAGTTTGGAGTCACGTGGATAGTACAAGACATAAGACACAAGTTTGGGTTATTCTACTTCAGCATCAAGTTTATAATACTGAGTTTTCTCCATCAGTAGTCATTACAAAGAGCCAACATAATTAGAGATTCAATAGATGGTTAACATATTAGTTTTAGGGGAAGCATATGATAAAGTGTTTAACCATCTACATGCACCACTTGAGGGAAAGGTTTTCATTACTACTGCTAAGTCATTATTACTACTGCTAGTTTAAGTTTTTACCACTTAAATTCATTTATCTTATTATGCGTCATGGAGGGTAATTTGAGACATTGAAAAGCTTGGATTAGAAGTGTAATATTTGGTTTGTAGTTGTAAAGATCAAAGTTGCATATCTTCACAGTCCCCTAATGGATAATGACAAAAAGGGGAAGAAGATGTTATAGAGATGATTTGCAACTTATAGATCCTGTGGTGACATGACATGGAAGTTTAAAGGAAATCTCAAGTTAAGGGGAAGATTATTTCATTCGTGGGAATCTTAACTTTAGGGGAAGTTCATGGAGAAGATTGTTTTGTCATCATCAAATAGGGGAAGATTGTTGGGAATTATATCGATTTAATGATACAAAACAAAGATACAAAAGAATGAAACAAACGAAAAACACAAGGATCAAAGTCATCTATATGGAATTCTATAAAGATGGTGGATTTTAGAAGATTTAGTCAAAGATATGAAGATAAAGATTAGGAAGATTTAGTTTCCTAATATAATTAGTTTTCCTTGTAAGTCTAGATTGGACTCTATATATAAAGAGATCCCTAGACATTGTTTTATGATTGCACAAGAAAAGTTGTAGACGTCTAGGTGTTTGGTTTAGCCTTACAGTAATCAAGGTTTCCTTGATCCCTATTATAGTTAGGTAACTGTTATATGCTAATCATATAGAATTGAGGCTTGATGTGATTGTGTGTAATGTAAAACCTTGATTAATAATATTGATTCTTTGTTTAAATTCCGCTGTGCTATATCAATATTTGTTATTATTAATCCTAGATGAGTTCTAAACAAACTCAAGCTTAAACGATTCTCCACAACCTTTAACTCAACTTTTCTTTTTCATTCTTCAAACCCTTCAGTGCTTACCGAAACCTCATGACTAGTACCTTGTTAGGTTTGTTCAAGTACTAGCTCCATCTCAGTCGGCACTATCCCCTTCATTCTTACTTTTACTCCTTTTTATATCATACCTAAGGACTTCTACACTAACTAGTGGATCGTGGG
>BQNB010083048.1:0-29146 GCA_026074375.1 Tanacetum coccineum
ACAGGAGGAGGGATGCATGGAATTCTAGAAACAAGGATGGAAGCAGGACTGGAAAGAAGGAGGACTCTAAAGCATTGGTGACTATTGATGGAGAAGGTGTAGATTGGACAAATCATTCAGAAGAAGATAAAGATTATGCTTTGATGGCTTGCAACAGCTCAGACTCAGATACAGAGGTAATTTCTTGTTCAAATAAAGAGTCTTATGCTAATCTTAAAAAACTATATGATGCTCAGAGAGAACAACTTAGTGATGCAAGCATAGAAATAAAGGCATATTCTCAAGGTCTTAAGCAAGGCTGTCAAGATCGCGATCCCACCTGGGATCGTTTTTGTCTTTGCAAGATCGAGATCATAAGATCGGATCGAGATCGTGATAAAACAGATGTTCTCACATACCATAAGAAATTATTAGCAGAAGCTCAAAAAGAAAAAGGATTAAAGGCTTTTAAAGTAGAAAAATGGGCCATTATTTTCTTCTCAAGAATCTTGTAAATGCTAATTAATCAAATGGGTGCTAATGAATACATAGTCTGGGCTTGGGTATGGGATACAGGAATTATGATGGTATTTTGATCTTATGAAAATGAAGTGTTGCAGATTGTTTTTATGATAAGAGAGTGAGATAGAAAACCAACCTTTCGTATGATTAGGTTTGTTACAGAGAAGGAATGCATGCTTAGACCCCACCAATGACATGAAAATCTATATGCCCTCTAGACTGAAATTGAAGTTAGATTACTCACAAGTTCCATTGGTCCAAATCAGACTTAACCTAGTGAATTGAATCACAATCAGTGAATTTGATACATGTGTGATCTAACATTAGTGCAGAACCCTCTGAATTAGTGTCTGAACCAGTTGTCAATGAATCTAATGTAGAATGTCAACCTAAGGTATGGTCTGATGCTCCTATCATTGAGGAGTATGAATCAGATAGTGAACATGAGTATGTGTTCTTTATACCAACAAAACAACAAGAAACACCTAGTTTTGCTAACCAGCAAGTAAAAACTCATAGGGAAAATGTTAAGAGTCAGTTCACAACATAGTCAAAACCTAAAGTTGACAAGAAAGATTTGGGGTATGGGTTTACTGTTAAGAGCATGTTTTGTATAGGAGTTTAATCATTTATTAGAGGATTGTGATATCCATGGGAAGAGGGATATGGCAAGAAAAGCTGACTTAAATAATGGTTGGAATAATGTTCAAAGAGTGAATAAGAAAAACCAATTTGTTCCTTCAGCAGTACTAACTAGAACTGGTAAAATTCCAGTTAATACTGCTAGAAGCTAGCAGTACTAAAAATTTTAGTACTGCTAGGCAAAGTTTTAACAAACAAAACGTACTTAAACTAGTACTCATGAATTTAATACTGTAAGCCCATTGTGAATAGAGTTAGCAGGCAAATGTTTTTTTACAAAATCATTCACCATCCTCAAGGTCCTTCAAAAGACAGCTAGTACTTGGATAGATTTTATATCAAAACTTTAATATGCTAGGTAAATGAAGTTAGTACTATTGGGGGACAAGGGGAAATGCTATAAGTCCTCAGCAGGTTGTAATTGGAGGACCACAAAGAAAAAACTGGCACATATCTCCAAATTCAATATGTGGCATCCAAATCTGTGAAAGGAAAACTGTTATTCTTTCAAAGATCCACTAGGCAGATACAGCCCAAAACAGGCTTGAGGTCCCTAAGAGAGTTCTAATCTCTTTCTTAATGTGCCAGGATTATCAACCATAGAGCTCTTAGATAAAGGAATTGTTGATAGTGGATGTTCCAGGCACATGACTGGAAACAAGGCCTACCTTGCTGAATTTCAAGACTTTAATGGTGGCCCTGTTGCTTTTGGAGGTAGTAAAGGTTATATCACTGGTAAAGGTAAAATTAAATGGGTAAGTTAGATTTGTGGATGTTATGCTTTGAAAGAAACTTCAGCATTTCAATCTCTATTCTGTGTCACAAATATGTGACGATAAAAGATATGTTCTGTGCCTCTACTGTCAGCTGAATGTGTCTTGGTTTGATAATATAGATCGGGTTTAAGAGATTTAGTCCTGATGAAAATCAAGTAGTTCACCTGTAGAAATAGTTTGCCACCTAGGACAAAACATGAGTGGTACTGTATGTTCAAAGAGTTGTGAGAGAATGTTGCTGATCCAGTCGGGGGGTATGTCGTTGTGTTAAATGGCTTCTTAAGAGCTGTTTAATTGATGTGTGATGTCACTTTAACAAATGGCATAGGAGGTTGAGGTCTATTGTTAATTTCCAAAAACCTAAACAAACTTGTGAGGGTAAAACCTTTAGAGGTTTACCCTCAAAGATTTTCAAATGACCACACTTGTGTTGCTTGTCAGAAGGAAAGCAACACAAAGGCTCTCCTGTAAATGGCCACCCAAAACAGTAAGCTCCTTTCATTAGCACACTCTTTACAACTCTTCATATGGATTTGTTTGGACCTTGAAATCTGTCAGGAGCTTAAACCATAAGACCTATGCCTTGTAATCATGGATGAATTTTAGCAGGTTTAGTGGTTTTTGTGCTTAAATACCACATTACCATTTTTTCCATTTAAAAAGGGGGGGGACCCTTTTTAATATGGACTAAAAACAGACAAAACTGCCAAAGATATGTTTGTTTTACACTTGTGTTGTGCAGGAAAAGGATAACTAAGGAAAAGGACGAAATAACAAAGCTTAACGCCAAAACCAGACAACGGAATGGAAAAAGTCTGTGAAGGACAACGCCAAATCAAGCAATGACCAGAAAGTCTAAACGTCAAAGTCAACTCACAAATTAACAGTCAAACGTGAGCGTAATTGAAGGAATATATTGGATGCAATCATCACCCATCTGATGGGCCGGGAAAGCCCAATAGTATATTAACGAAGACTGTGAAGACCAAATGGGCCCTCAATCAATGACAACAGCCCATTTGTGTGCAATTGACAGAGACTATGAAGACTTTGAAGGCCCAATCCTAGCCCTTGAACAAACCAATCTCAGCCAGTGTACAACACAAAAATCCCACCCTAAACCTTATTGGCCTTAAAAGCCCAATAACATAGCCTAAAACCTTATTGGGCCCAAACAACCTTACCTTATTGGGCCCAATACAAAGCCCACAAAACTTATTGTGGACACAGACACACTCAATTAGGCCCAATCATAAACAAGCCCAACAAAGCCCAAAATACCTTTTTATAAACTTAGGGATTAAATTGTCCATTTTTAAATATGGTTTTATAAAAGAAAAAATGGTTTAAACAATTAGAGGGATGAAATTGCATATGTACAAAAACTGTTTTTCCTTTTTAAATGGCAAGGGCTCTAAAACTGCCAATAGCCTAATCCTTCTTTATCTTAGTTTTAATAAAACACAAGGGGTGTTTGTGACTACTCTTAAACTAGTTTATAACTAAAAACAAAAGAAACAAAAGAAATGAATAAGATAGAAAGGTGAAGGGTTTCTTTTTGGGCAAATGAAACTTTTTAAAAACCTGTAACCAATAAACGCCCCCTTCCCAAAGCTTTCCCGCCAACCTCCTCAATTCCCCCACCATCACATGATACACCTAATCCTTTTACCCAACCCATCCTTTACCGGTTAAACCCATTCCACACCACTAACCTCTTAACTGCCAAGGTTGGCAATCCCCCTCAACCCGAGAAATTTCAATGGCGGATTGAGCATTAAAACAAACACAAAGCTTAATCTAAGGGCTGGGATTTGTTGCTGAGGCTTCACTCACACAAGAAACACAAAGAAAGAAGCTGTGAAGACCTTGAGGCTTATATAAATTCAAGAAGACCAGAAAGGATGATAAATCCACACTATGCATTATAGTGTTCTTAACAGACAATGAGTTCCTTCTCTCGTTGAAATAGTTTGTAATTAAAAGAGTACATTGCCAGTTTTTTGTTCTCAATGACTAGTACGCTGTTTGATTAGCTCGATAATGTGTCAAGATATGTATTGAGTGATATGTATAGATATTTATATGCACAAGTCGTAATCTCGAGAATGTACATCTATGTAGTGTTCATCTGCTGAGCTCAGTTTTAGAACTATTTATGTCTATGTAGACCTTAATGAGTTTGCTCAAAGTGCTGTGTAGAATCATAAATATTGATGACTTAAGCTTTCCGTCTCAGAGTTTAAAGTCTATCCTGGATGATGCACGCTTGTGATCTGAAAAGGATGATGCATGTTCTCGTGATTGATTGTTTTGTAGATATTGGAATAATTGCAAGTGCTCTCTCACAGTGAGAGTATAGTTGTTGTCTTCGACGAGTGTGTGCAAGTAGAGTATGGTGTAAAGTGTCGCTTAGAGCAAAATGAGTGCGGAAGTGTAGTCGAATTCTCTTCTGCGAAGTCAGTAAGAGGCGGAGTGTGATAAGATGCGAAGATCACTCTTAGCTGCATAGTAGTGCTCCATCACTGTGTGTGACTGCAGTGTTGTTGGAGAGGGAGTTGTTAGACAATTAATCGCAAAAGTTTTAGTGTAAAACTAAGTTTTATAAATTGCCTTCTGACTTTCTGTCAAAGTCTATACCAAAAAAAAAAAAATTAAGATTTGAGGCTTAAGGCTGCTTAGACAGTTATGCACCATCTTTGAGCTCTTTGAAGTAAAGAAGGACCCTTTTAAAAGCCATTTTTCTATGTCCACTTTTAACTTGACCTGGAATAACGTCAAAGTTTGGCCCATGCAATTTCTTTGAAATCTTAACTTTGGGAGGGTAAATTCCAGCAGCTTTTCATTGACCTTAGTCCTTAATATTTTTGGAACAGCCTAATTTACCACCATTCTAATCTGTTGGGATTGGTTTTGGGTAAAAAAGCACATTTGTGCTTTTTTATAGCCCAAATAAGCCCACTCAGCATCTGGTTGCCCGCCACTGGTGCAAAAAGCACTCTTTCAGCCATCTTTTCTTTGAAAATAGACGTTTTTTTTAGTAAGCGTAGATTATTTGTAGTTTCATTAACCCCTAGTGTCTTTATTTCACCCAAAATTTTGTAGCTTAATTCCCCCTCTAGGGTAGCTTATTTGGGCTGCAAAGTAGCCCTTTTTCTGCTTTTTTACAATTAAGTCAAGTTAGCTTATTCTTGTTTCAGCTTATTTTAGGGCTTATTCTTGCTGCATTTAGTTAATATAAGTAGAAATAGCTTAGTTAAGTTAATTTAATCACTTTTCAGCTTAATCTGAGCTCTTAAGCTCCAAGAAAAAGCAAATAAGCTCATAAGCTTAATAAGTTTCTGTCAGCCCAAAAGCTCACATTTTTAGCTTATTTAGTCCACTACAGCTTATACTCCTTTAGGAAAATGTTTCTAAGTCCCCTTTACAACTTTGCTTCTTTAGCTTTTTGCTAATAAGCACTTTGGACTTGCTTTGCATATCGGGGTCCACTTCAGGGACCATTTGTGTAATTTCTTCTTTTATAGTTAGCATTGTTAGTCCCTGTGGTTAGTTAGCTTGTTACCCCGTTAGTCCTTGTGTCCTTTTCACTGTTAGTCCCTTAGGTTAACTTTAGTTAGTTATTTAATTTAATTTAATTTAGTTTTAGGTTTAATTTTAATTAGTTTAATTAATATAAAATGCTACAGTAACTTTTAGGGCTTTTTATATTTTTAGATTCCTCAACTTTTTCTTTATTTAATTTGATTTTTTTAGATTTTTTTGTAATAATATTTTCTGTCTTTTTCTATTTAATTAGTTTTAATTAGTTTTTAATCTAAAAAAATTCATAAAAAATTACAAAAATTACAAAAAAATATTTTTATTTTTTAATAAAATTTTATTTTAATCAGTTAGTTTATATTAAAAATATAAAAACTTATGTAGGGTAATTTTTGCTAAAAATTCAGTTCCGGGCCCGTTTACGAGCCCGGATTTTTCGTTTCTTACCGTTTTGTTCGTTTTCGAACTCCGTTTTTGAAAATTTTTACATTTTCTTTTAAGTTAGAATATTTTTAATTTATTTAAATTTTAAAATTAACTTTTAGACTTTATTTTTATAATTTTTCTAGTTTTAGCTTGCGATTAATTCCCGATAGTCTATAATTGCATATTTTTATTCTTAGTTAATTATGTTAATTTGTAGTCAATCATTGTTAGCCTAATTATGTTCCCCGTAGATTTTTAGGGATTACCATTCCACTGTATGCTCACGTAGTTTAGGTATTTATCCATAGAACTATTTCTTTATGCTCCCGTAGTTTTAATTATAGGTTCCCAATTAGCCATTGCTGGTTCGATAGATAATTTTAGTTTTCTTTAATTAATTTTAGTTTATCTAGTTAAAAATCAAACCTCATTTGTTTCTCAATTAAAATCATCATTTCATTCATATCGGATTTTACAATCTCAGCTCGTTGGGGATTTACGACCCGGGAAAGCTCTATACTACTTCTCGGTATCATTGACTCTGCTTATAGACCATTCTTACTATATATTTGATATTTTATTATATTATATGTATTTTAAGGTATAGTCTGAGCGGATCAATTTTTGGCGCCGCTGCCGGGTGTGGCACCACTGCAGCTGTGCTAACGTTTATCGTTACGTTTGTTCATTGTTTTTGAAAGTGTAAATATTTTCTTTTATTATTAAAAATAAAATAAAAAAAAGTACAAATATTCTTTTCATTTTTTTTAGTTATAATTATCATTTAAAATCCAAAAGAAAAAAAAAAAGAAATTCAAAAACTTGTTAAAAACATTGTCCATAAAAAAGAAAATAAAATTCACAACTTGGTAAAATACCAAAATATAATATTCTCAACTGAGGTATTATCATAATAAGTTCCGGTGAACTTGTTGGTTCCCAACTCCGAACAAAGATTTAAAAACTTGCCTTTTGTGTCTCTTACGTCGTACGCTACTTGAGATGGTTAAAACAAAATATAAAGTGGGTATAAGGAGGGTTGTTGTGTTTCTTAGGACTACGGACCGAAAGGAGAAAGAATAAGCTTCGCGCTATTCCTACTCCTCGCTCACCTGTGCGTTTATCTTTTTGAAGATGATACGTGAAGTAAGTTGATTATCAGGCTTAGTCTTTATTATTCCATTTTGTTCCGTTAATAATAAAATTGTAATTGATGGAAAACCAAAAATAATTTCTTTTTCTTTGTATCAATTAATTCTTTTCTTTTTATCCTATCATGTTTTAATTCTTATGACTTCATGTCCGATTATCGTTTGAATTACAATTTCGCCGATTAATGAATGCTCGTCTTGTGTAAGTTTGTACACTTCAAACGTGTTGTTTGAATGGAGTCTTGAAGACAGATTCTTGTTCTAAACCCCCTCGAAATGTTGCAAGTGTGCAAGGGTGGAACCCCGTTTGAGCGTCCATATTGTCAAGGATGTGCTCTTTTACTGAAAGGAATTTATGGAAGTTTTGCTTACAAACTGTGTGGAAAATGAATTTTTCAAAGACTTCCAAGACACTTCCGAGTCATCCGACGACAATACCAACGTTGTTAATGCTCCTCGAGAGCCAATCGTTGTTAATCAGGACCCCAGTGAAAATTCCTCACCAAGTCCTCCACACATTGACCATTGTTGTCACGAGTGCGGTGATTCGTTAGATGGAATCTTTTGTCGAACAAAATGCAATGTAAGTCTTGTGGGAAAGGTGCTCATTACGGTTATAATTGCCCTCCAAAAGTTCCGATTATCTCTAATCCGGAACCATGCAAAAATCAAACCATTGATGAGCCCCTACAAAACTTGCAAAGTTTGCAACAACAATGTCTTCTTGGCACATGCCAAAAATGTGGTTGCAATGAATACGATGGAGTTTGTTTTTATTGTAAAGTTGGAAATGAAACACCAATCAATGTTTCAATTTTCCGTACTCTTTCTAACGATCTCCAAGATTGCAAACCCACCCTCCACACCCATTGCGTACCATACTCTGTGAATTTGTTTGGGGGAACGACTCTCATTCCAGTTTACGATAGTCCACCTCATGTCCGTTTGTCAACAATCAGGAACCCTGGTTTCATCAAAACTTTGAATATTTTCCACAAACTTCACCGAGTTTTTTCCACAACAATAGCTTTGTTGTTGAAAATTGCGGGGGTCTCATGAAACCACGAATCATGTGGTATCAAAAGCATTGTTCCTACCTTTGTATGGTGAATACAAAGTCCATTTACAAAGCTTCTGCTGAACCTCTCACCGAGTTGAAAATTCATCGAAGAAAACCACACCACAACCGACTCAAATCAACATTAATGTCGGTTGAGGAAGTACACAACCAGAACTAAATAACTTTCTGCTAAGGTAGATGATTTGGCAAGTCAACTCGAGTTTGTACTCGAATGGATTCAATCACAACTGAAACCAAAAACTCGAGAAACACCGTTAAGGGATAAGTTTGAAGACGGAGCAAGTCTCAAGTGTCACACCGAAGATCCAGATAATGAGACTCATGTGATTATGCCTCGTGGTTCTCACAAACCATTTAAGGTTGAAGCTCGAATCGATATTCCATCATACGATGGAACCATTGATGCCGAAAAGTTAGACACATGGATCGACCAACTAGAAACTTACTTCACTCTTTATGGGTTATCTAGCACAGAAAAGGTTTCTTTTGTAAGGCTTAAACTAACAAGCCATGCATTGGCTTAGTGGAATTCTTTGTTGAAAACGACGTAAGAGGAGGAAGTTACGTGGAATGATTTCAAATGAAATTTACACCAAGAAATTTATCCGATGGGATATTCAAAAGACCGATGGTCACGGTGGCATAATCTTCGACAACAACGCAGGCAATCCGTTCAAGAGTACACTACCGAATTTCGACGTCTTGCCCGTAATGTTAGGAATTTCATTAACTTATGAAGATGTCTTCACCAAGTATGTTGTTGTTCTACAATGACAAATTCAAAACGAGTTACGAATGTATTCGTTTGAAGATATTTCTAGTGCAAGTCGTATTGCTATGACCATCGAAGGGAAAAATAAAAATGATGGACTAAAGATTGAACAAGACGTGTAAGAGCACATAGTAGAGAGAGAGACAACAAGAGGAATGTTACTATCACTACTGATAATCTTAATAACTTTTATGAAAAATGTCAAATTTCAGGTCATGTTGAAGAACTGACTGTTTCAATCAAGTTGAGAGAACTCTAAGTGTGTATCAAGCCTGTGAAAACTACGCAATAAGAAGAACAATCATAACACACAGTATATAAACCATCTTCATCCTTCAAAACTAAACATGTCTGCATCACAAGATGATATTCCACCACCACCACCACCTCCACCATCATCATCACAAACACCTACACAACAAACTCCTCATACAGTATCAACCATCAAGCTGCCTATTCTCAAAAAGGGAGAATATAATATATGGGCTATAAAAATGGAGCACTATTTGGCCCATACAGACTATCCAATCTGGGAGGTTATACAAAATGGGAATGGTCCTGTATCAATCACTACAGATACATCAAGACAAATTAAGGTTTTGCCTCTTAGAACTACAGAAGAGATAGTAGCCAGAGAAAGAGAGAGAAAAGCAAGGACCACCTTGCTTATGGCCCTACCAGAAGATCATCTTGCTAAGTTCCTTAAGATGACTGATGCAAAAGAAATGTGGGATGCCATCAAATCTAGATTTGGTGGAAATGACGAATCCAAGAAAATGCAAAAGTATATCTTGAAGCAACAGTTTAAAGGATTCTCTGTATCCAACACAAAAGGGCTTCACAAAGGCTATGACAGGTTTCAAAGTCTCCTGAGTCAGTTAGAGATTCATGGAGCAGGTGTATCTACTAAGGATGCAAATCAAAATTTTCTAAGATCTCTACCTTCTGCCTGGTCACAAGTTTCCTTGATAATGAGAACCAAACCAGGAGTAGACAGTCTTAGTTTTGATGATTTATACAATAATCTAAGAGTCTTTGAGAGTGACATAAAAGGCTCTACAGCATCATCCTCTAGCTCGCAAAATGTAGCTTTTGTCTCTGAGAACACTAGCCGTAACAATGATAGTTAGGTACGCTAATTGATGTTCCCAATTCTTTTGGTCAAAACTCAAAGTTAGAACAAACTTCATCATACTCATTTACTTCGCTAACAATAAAGTTGCCCTTACCTGGATCATGAACTTGGAACAGCTTGATGAATAGACCTTGAAGAAATGGACTTGAAGAGGCAAGTGCCATATCTCCAATGAGAATGAAAAAGTTTTACAAGAAGACTGGTAGAAAGCTACAATTTGATGCAAAAGAACCAGTTGGTTTTGATAAAACCAAAGTTGAATGCTACAATTGCCACAAAACAGGGCATTTTGCTAGAGAGTGCAGAATCAAGGGAACTCAAGAAAACAGTAGGAGGGATCATGGAAATCTTGGAAACAAGGTAATGGGAGCAGAACTGAACAGAAGGATGATTCAAAGCCTGTGACAATTGATGGAGAAGGTGTAAGAATGGACACAATCCATTCAGAAGATGAAGATTATGCTTTAATGGCTTGCAATAGCTCAATCCTCAGACACAGAGGAAGAAATTCATGTCAAATACTGAAGAGTCTTTAATGCTAATCCTTTAAAAAAAACTGTGATGCTCAGAGGAGAAACAACATAGTGATGCATAGCATAGAAATAAACATATTATCAAGGACATAAGAAAGTAGAAGCACAGTTAAGTTGCTCACTCAACAAGGACAACTTTGGTATGAACAAAAGATAAAGTTTATGAAAATAGATTTAGATGATAAACAAATGTTCTCACATACCATAAGAAATTATTAGCAGAAGCTCAAAAAGAAAATAGAAAGTTAAAAGGCCTAAACTAGAAAAAATGCATAATCTTCTAAAAATCTTAAAGTAAACTGCTAAATATCCAAATGAGTTGCTAATGATAAGTTTGGGGCTAGGGTATAGGGAACACCATGATATTTGAAAAAAAATTTGGTAATTTGAGCTAGGAAAAGAAAGTGTTGCAAAGTGTTTTTATGAATAAAGAGAGTGACATAGAAAACCAACCTTTGTATGATAGGTTTGTTACAGCAGAAGGAATGCATGCTGTACCCCCACCCATGACAGGGAATTACATGCCCTCTGGACCTGAAATTGAAGTAGATTACTCACAATTTACATATGGTCCAAAACAGACTCAACCTAGTGAATCTAAATCACAATCAAGTGAATTTGATACCTGTGAATCTAACATTAGTACAGAACCCTCTGAATTAGTGTCTGAACCAGTTGTCAATGAATCTAATGTAGAATTCAACCTAAAGGTAAGGTCGATGCTCCTATCATTGAGGAGTATGAATCAGATAGTGAAGATGAGTATGTGTCTATACCAACAAAACAACAAGAAACACCTAGTTTTGCTAACCAGCAAGTAAAAACTCCTAGGGAAACTGTTAAGAATCAGTTCACACATAGTCAAAAACCTAAAGTTTGACAAAAAACATTGGGTATGGGTTTACTGTAAGAGGCATGTTTTTGTATGTTTTAGCTCCAAATTATGCGCCTTTTAGCTTGTCTTCACAAAACACTCCTGAATTACTGCATTTATCAACTTTAAAGCAATTAAGTACTAAATCATGCAATAATTATATAAAAGTAGGCAAAACATATGGGATTAACGATATAATAAAGTGACGTTATTTGATGTCATCACGTATCAGCGCCAACTCTTTACAAGAAAACGCGTATCAGCAATTCCCAATACGGCGTATCCAACTCCTGCTATACGTCATATCCATCAAGATAACTATTCATAGATACGAAGATATTTATATTTTTGGAATATATATCATATTGATATTAAACTTTACGCGTACTCGAAGGGATACCCCCAATACACTGTACTGGCCTAGCCTAATACGGCGTATCCATTTTTTTAGAGACTATAAATAGAAGACTCAAAAACAAGTTTTCTTTATGCAACAAAGGTCAAGCATCGATCACGATTCTATAGAAGACACCGTGTAATTCCTATACTCTTGTAATCATTTAATTTTTGGTATCTTTTGGTAAAACATTTAGTTTACCTTGGTTAATTAATCAAGCTTGTATAATTACAATGGTTATGGGCTAATACCCTTGGGTATTAGCCATCTTAATGAAGATTTAATGTTTGGTTTGTTTTAAAATCGATTTTCTTAATTTATCGTTAAAAGTTTAATTATATTTATCACATGATACTTGTCTACGTGTTTGAATATGCGACCTATCATTCAACTGGGTCTAGTTACACCTGATAAGCGAGCTAGATACTGGGATAGCTCTCCTAATCGTGTTTTATATTACTGGACCAATTGGATCCCAAATAACATTCTGTCTTTGTCTTTAAATTAAGAGCTTAGTTGGACTGCCAGGTGACCCGTAATGTTTCAACAAGTATGTTCTTGATTAATTGATAAAGATTTGAATAGTGGACTACTAGTATATATAATACCGTCAAACAATAAGTGGGTAAAGTCCCAATAGGCTACGGTTTATCAAGATCACCATTTCTATAATCCCTAGATAGATTATAATTCAACTAAAAGGATGCTTTATGCGGATACATTAATTGTGACAGGATTAAACATGTCTAGGTCTTAGGATGATGTCCCGCCTAAGTCTTAAGAATGATATGCCACTTCGAGATAAGAAATCATTGCACTAAATAAACAAACCAGCATTTAATCGGATTTAATATGGCTAATATAGTTTTCTATTATTTAGCTTGCACCGCTCTTTTATCGTCTGATTGTTTTCTTGCATGTTTATTATGTTTAGAATTAATTATTGTCACCATAAAACCTGTGCCAGTCTCTCAGGCTGAAAACCTCCTAATCTTATTAGAAAACGTACATAACATAGGTTTAACAAGTAATTAGAATTAACTTAAGTAGAGTAATTAAAATACTGATAGATAATAAGGTTAACGACCTTGCTCTTACGATCGAACACCCTACTTACCAACTGAAAACTACCACCCGATCGGAACAACTAGCCCTAAAGTGTGTTTTTTAGATAAGTCGTCTACATATAAATTTAAAACTAGGTAACATAGCAATAAATTGACCCAACACGACAGCACATTCGGAAGCATTTAATGTACTTGCACGATAGAACTAAAAGCAAGATAGTGTTACTCCCTACAACCACACCCTAACAGAAAATCTGCATGACTCAGATCCCATGTCATCCCCCCTACCACGCCTTCCTCCAAAACCTCCACTTCCTGTCTCCCCTGTCACCCTACTAGCCACCTGGCCATCCACCAAACCTCAAGACTCCGCCTACATGACGTACGCCTTGCCACACCAACCAAGACCCCACCCACATCAATCACCCCCCCTCCCATCCTTATCACCGAGATTTTCTAAGTTACATTTCTCACCCACTCACCATCAGTTCAAAAAGTCTCGGTTCATATCCTCATCCTATAATCCCCTATAAAAAAAAACAGCCACCCTCTCTATCTAACTCCCCCCCCGCCAAAAACACCATCACTTAAATTACCTCGCTGCAGCCGTACCAGCCTGTCAGTACCCCCCCTACCCAACACCCCCCAACCCTTCACCCCACCACCCCAACCCCCCCACCCACAAACCCCCCTGACCCTCCCCCCTAACCCCCCCCCAACCCCCCCCCCACCTCCTCACCCCCCCCCCAACACTCCCCCAACCCCCCCCCCCCCCCCTCCCCGGCCATTATACTGCCCACATGTCATCCCACAAACATGCCTACGCAAACCACACCCCCCAAACCAACCCCCACACAGGACCCCCCCACTCCGCCACCCCCACCGAGCAACATCCACCCCACCCCCCACCCAAATCACACCCATATCAACACCCCCACGACCCTCCCCCCACATACCAACCTATACCTGCGCTTTCCACCTAAATACCCATCCACAACACCCACACATCCTGCCCACCACGGTCAGGACAGCTGCTCATTCACATTAGGATGAGACCGAAAACCAACACTATCCGCATCTACCAGTTAACAACACCCTACACCCTCCCCCCGCTCCCCCCCACAAAAAAGCACCCCCCCCCCCGCCCGACCCCTCCCCCCACCCACCACTTTCCCCATAACACCGCTCCATCCCGAACCCCCCCACACCCCCCCCCCCCCCCCCCCCACCCCCCCACCCTTAATTCACCTTCCCTCGCTCATGGTTACATTTAAAGCGCTCCCCCACCCCCCAGACCGCGCCAGAAAATTACATAGCACGTACAACCCCATCCCCACCAAAAACCCACCACCACCCACCTCTCAATATCAGAAACCCACCCCATAGTCCTCGTCATATCCATCCCCGCATCAGCTAACCACCCCCCCCCCTATTAAATCCGCCACCGATATCCCCTCTATCCACCACGCCCCTGCCCCTCCCTAGAAAACTCCTAAAACAAGCAACACCAACCCTCCTAACACCGACCACACTCCCCACGACCCCAAACCCCCCCCTCGTACTACCTAATGCACCTCTCAGTCACCGCCCTACCCCACACCCCAAAAACACCAGCAATTCCCCTAAAAACCCCCCCGCTCCCTACCACACCCCACGACCACTACAACCACCACACAGTCGCTCATACCCTAAACCACTCATAACCTCCCCAATTATCCACTTAACTCCCCTCCCCAATAAAAATAAACCAACTACAACAACACACTAACAACAAAAAAAAAACACCACAAAAAAACACACACCACCCCAAAAAAACCTCCTCCCCACCACCAACCCCTCCACCCCCTGCTGACACCCTTCCAATCAAACCGACAAACAACCAAGCCCAAAAAAAATTCACCACCCACGGAACCTAATGGCAATAGGAAAATAAGCCGTTAGTGCTACTTGGGCTACCCGGTCCCTTCCCCATCTTGAACCGCATTGGACACCACGCTCCCCCCCTAATACAAAGTCGCACCCCCCGCACCCCGCATGCCCCAATGTCTCCAAATCCAATTGGGATACCATTCTATAGAAACTGTTACACGTTTCCCAAGATCCACTAAGCAAGACACAAGCCCCCAAAACAGCTCTTGGGTATCCCTAAGAGAATCTAAATCTCATTTATTTATGTGCAGGAATTATCCACATAGAGCTTTAAAAGAATAAAGGAATTATTGAATATGGATGTTCTTAGCACATGACTGGAAATAAAGGAACCTTGCTGGAAAATTCAAGACCTTAATGGTAGGCCGTTGTTGCTTTGGAGGTAGTAAAGGTTAATATCACTTGTAAAGGAAAAATAAAAACTGGTAAGTTAGATTTTGAGGATGTTAGCTTTAATGAAAGAACATCAGCATTTACAATCTCTTTTCCTGTGTCACAAATGGTTGGACCAAAAAAACAAGTTCTTTTAACTGACTCTGAATGACTTGTTTTGTCATCCTGAATTTAAGTACCTGATGAAAATCAAGTATTATAAATCCCCAGACTAAACAATATGTAACAGGTTCAATTTAGAGAACATTGTTCCACAGGAGGATTGCTTGTTTTAATTGCAAAGGCCACAACTAGATGAATCCTAACAAATGGCATAGAGTTGGTTTCATGTTAATTCAAAAACTTAAACAAACTTGTAAAGGGAAACCTAGTAAGAAGTTTACCTTCAAAGATTTTTCAAAATGACCACACTTGTGTTGCTTGTCAGAAAGGAAAGCAACACAAGGCCTCCTGTAAGGCCAATTATAAGTTATATAAGACCTTTTGGGTGCCATGTAACCATCTTGAATACCATTGACCACCTGGGCAAGTTTGCTGGAAAATCAGATGAATGGTTTTTAGTTGGATATTCTCTGCAAAGCAAGGCTTTTAGAGTATACAATTTAGAAACCAAAAGAGTTGAAGAAAACCTGCATATCACGCTTCCTTAGAGAAAACAAACCAATGTTTGCAAGGGAAAGGAACCAACTTGGCTTTGTTTAACTTGATTATTTTATCCCTGATTCTATGAATTATCATCTTGTTAGATCAGAGAATCAAGCTAACCTACATGCAGGTCAACAAGAAGCTAACCATAATGCAGGTACAGAAGACATTATTGATGCAGGGGATTATGAAAAAGAGGATGAATCTGCTTAAGACTGCTTTGTACTGCCAATATGGCCTTCTTATTCTTCAACAATAAGGTCCAAGAGAAGAAGAACAAGTCTTTTTGGATGAACTTGAAAGACTTAAGAGGCAAGAAAAAGAGGCTAATGAGGAAGCTGAAGCTCTCAGGAAGGAGTATGCACTAAAAAAGAGAACTGGTTATAACAAGCAATGAGCTGCTAATGCTAGAGTACTAACATTTTTAGTACTGATAGCAACACACCAGCTAAAGCTAGCAGTACTAACCTAGTTAATACTGTTAGCATACCAGTTAGTACTGCCAGTCCTCATCGAGGGACATCTCTTTCTGATCCAAACAAATCCTGAACAAGATGATTCAGAAATACCTCCACTTGAGGATATTTATCAAGAATTTCCTACTAGATTTAATCTATCTATATCATCTTATGATAGATGAGTGTGCGGTGGGCTGACTTCACAAACTGGAAAGCAGTTTGTGAATGTTAGTCCTATTCCACATCAAGGAATATCACGTTCTCAATCCTTCAGCTCTTATTCTTGGAGATCCACCTCAAGCATTTCAAACAAGAACAAAGTGAAATAAAAGTTCTCGAGCCATGCTTTTGTTAGCTATTTCAAAAGCAAAGGAGAAATAATCACTAGGACATGCCATTATTGTTTTATTTGCTTGTTTCCTTCCTATCTCAACGTGAACCAAGAAGATTCTAAAGCTCCTCTTGAAGATGAAAGCTGGGTTGATGCTATGTAAGAAGAATTGCTGCAGTTCGAGATACAGAAAGTTTGGATACTTGTAGATCCTGCCCTTTTGGAAAGAAGGCTATTGGCACAAAGTGGGTTTATCGAACTAAAAAGGATGAAGAGGAGTTGTTAGTAGAAACAAAGCAATGTTAGTTGCTCAAGGACATAGGCAAGAGGAAGGTATAGACTATGATGATGTTTTTGCTCCTGTGCTAGGATTGAAGCCATAAGGATATTTTTAGCCTTTGCCTCATACATGGGCTTTATAGTCTATCAAATGGATGTGAAAAGTGCCTTCCTTTATGCAAAAATTTATGAGATGTATTTGTGTCTCAAACCACCCAGATTATCTAGATCCTAAATAATCCTCAAGAAAGTCCTACAAAGTTGTAAAAGCACTCTATTGGCTACAATCAACTCTCCTAGAGCCCTGTAATGCTACTTTATTCTACTTTCCTCTTGTTGAAGACTGAATACAGAAGAGGAACCATTGACAAACTCTCTCATAAAGAAGGACAAAAATGATATCATACTAGTTTAAGTCTATGTGGATGATACATCTTTGAGGGTCAAACCAAAATCTAGTGTTATGAATTTTGGAGTCATTAATAAGAGTAGATTCAAGATAAGTTCAATGGGAGGATCCTCACTTCTTTCTTTGGATTACAGTCAAACATAAAGCAGATGGTATCTTTATTAGTCAGGCAAATATGTTGTAGAAATCTAAATAAGTTTTGACTTTGCAAATGCTAAGACATGCTATACAAACAATAGAGACTCAAAAGAAAATCCTTTTAGTCCAAGGATGAGGAAGCCAGTAGTGGATGTCCATCTCTATAGTTCCATGATTGCTCTTTCTTTTACTTGAGACTGCTTCTAGCCAATATTAGTGTTAGCAGTCTGTGCTTGTTCTAGTTTCAAGGTCACTCTTAAGTCCTCTCATTTTAAAGAGTTTTCAAGAGAATTTTTAGGTATCTAAAGCAAACCCAAACTGGGTCTTTTGGTATCCAAAGAGATTTTCATTTGACCTTAATCCCTACTCAGATAGTACTATGCTAGAGCAAATCTTGACAGGAAATCGCACAACAGGGTTGTCAATTTCTTGGCAGGAGACCTCCATTCTCGGCAATGCAAAAAAGCAAACCATTGTGGCTACATCTACTAAACGGAGCGCAGAAAGTTGCGTGCTAGCAGAGCTGTTGTGGGCAATGTTTTTGTGGATCAAAATCAAATGGTTTAGACTATGGTTCAACTTTATGAACACAAAAGGAACCTACATTGATAATGAAAGCAACCCATCTGCATTGTTAAGGAATCCAGTAATATCATTCCAAAACAAAGCATAATGCTATTAGGGCACCACTTTCAATAAGAGATGCTTTATGAGAAGAAACTTACAGGTGCTAAAAAGTCCACAAATGATGATAATGTAAGCGGATCTACTAACCAAGGGCATATGATGTAACCAGGTTCCATTCTTTGGTTTGTTTTCTATTGGATGTAAAATCCATACTTCGCTTGCATAAGTTAAAGGGAGCAATATGTTGTGTTTGTAAAGTTTGTAGCATGTTAAGTGTAAGCAACATGTTAACCAATAGGTGAATGCATTTCCTCCAAGGTTTGATAGGTAATTAGAGGAGTCCTTGAGAAGAATTATTGATGGTACTGAAGCAAAAACTCCTGTTTACCTACATTTGTCAATGTCTTTGGTTGGACACAGTTAAACCTCGCCAGTGCAAAGTTAGTTAACCTGTTGGCAAAGTTTGTACCGTAACCGATATAGGGAACCGTTAACGACAAAAACCGCCCAAGGGTCCAAAAGTGTAAATAGGAAGACGGTTTTATCCATTGTAAATTAGGTCCCTAACCTATATAAACCCATCTCATTGCACAGTTTCCTTACGCAATCTCTCCTCAAATAACATTCGTAAATACAAGGCCCAAATAATCCTCTTAACGACGATCACATCTTAATCTTACACTACAAGGCTGTTCTTGATTCAATGTCCTAAGCACAATATGTCGCTAACTAGAGAGACTAAGGAATGCAGAGTTTCATTTCACAAGAAACATTGATTTTTCTTACGCGCATCCATTCATCATTCATCATGCTCTCACTGTAAGTCCAGTAGTTTCTACTACATTTGTTGAACAGTTTTGGACGTCTGCTAAGTCCAAAATAATCAACAATGTTAGGCACATTACTGCCAAAGTAGCTGGCAAGCCTGTGTCTATCTCTGAGGCATCAATAAGAAGTGATCTTCTTTTTGATGATGCCAATGGGATAGACTCATTACCCAATCAGGCTATATTTGATGCTATACAGCTTATGGGGTATGAAGGGGATTTAACAGTGTTAACATTTAACAAAGCTTTGTTTTCACCCCAATGGAGGTTTTTATTTCATACAATGAATCATTGTCTTAGTTCAAAAAGCACCTCTTGGGATCAAATTCCTACTAATATTGCCACTGCTGTCATTTGTTTAACATCTAATCAGAAGTATAATTTTTCTAAGTTAATTTTTGATGGTATGCTTAGACATTTAGATGCTAAAAAGAAGTTTGTCATGTACCCACGTTTTATTTCCATCTTTTTAGATAAACAACTAGCTAATGTACCTGTACCTTTAGATCATTTTCCTGTAAATGCTTTAACAAGTAAGGTCTTTTCATTCATGGACAACCTACACCCTCTCCTGCTCACACTAGTGAAGTACCTTTTGAGCCACAGACTGACTCATCTCCTGCTCACACTAGTGAAGTACCTATTGAGCCACAGACTGACCCATCCCCTAGACCTTCACCTTCTACTTCTACTGATCATTCCTTGTTCTATCCAGAAAGTTCTGGTAGGAATCTTTGAGTGTCATTCATAATCCAGTGATAATCCCTTTCACCAGGGAATTAGAGTTGAAATGACACTCTAAAGTTCGTATGGATCTTTGTCATCTCTTATGTGCATAGGTTATCAGATCAAGCCCAAGAATACAACACTTGAAGGCTCAGATAAAAAAGCTCAAGAAGCAAGCTAAACCTGTAATCAAAACCCCACAAACACAATGGATGGCAAATGTCTCCTTAAAGCAGAAAATTGGCAAGAAAAGAGGATTCCTCAAAGAAACAATGGGTTCACAAAAGTTTGTAATCCAAACACGGGGAGGAAGTTATTGCTAAAGGTGAACACCTTCAGTCCCAAGAAGATCCTCTATTTTGATGAATTCCTGAGAGATACACTTGAATAAATTGGAAACGAGAGAATCTCAAAGTGTGGGGAGACACAGATACATGGGTGAAGAGAAGGGATATATTGAGTGAAAATAAAAAACTTAGAACTGAAGATGAACTGTAGTATTATGGACAAGGAGAAAGTTTAGTACTGACAATGAGAAAAGATAGTCTGACAGACCAATAGTTAGTACTAACGGATCCAAAGTTAATACTAACAGGCAATTTGAAGGTACCGATGAGCAAATTGAAAATATTAATGAGCAAAGAAAAGGTACTGAAGATCATACTGAAGAAGGAAGTGCTACTCAAGCTACTCAAACACCTACTTCTACAATTATTTGGGAGAATGATGAAACAAACGCTAAGGTTCATACCTCAACATGAAGCAAGCCAAAGCATTTCTAGAGAAAGGAGAAGGTGTAGAGTTGCAGGATATTGAAAAACTAACAGACCTAGCCTACTCTCTACAAGATAACTTCTGACATTAAAGCCTCTTACCTCCAAAAATTGATCAAAAGACAAAGGAAAAGGAAGAAAATAGAAGAGGAGGATGAATCTTAAAGTGAATTCTGATGGTATCTCCCTGAAGCGTGGAGAAGAAGTTTATAAAACAGCTTAAATAGTGATGAAGAGATGGCTAGGAAAATACAAAAGAAGTGGGAAGGTGAAGAAGGAAATAAACGAGAAAAGCTGAAGAAAAAGCTACAAGATGAAGCTCTCATAAGGGAAATTATGATGACATATAAGGCCTGAATTAAGGCAATAGACTTCTTGCTAGCAGAAGCTTCAAGAAGAAAAAGAGAGAAATATACAATAGAAGAAAGAGCAAAAGTTCCTCATGACACAATTACTGCTCCAAAAGAAAATTCCTTGCTCAACAAAGATCAGAATGCAATCAGGAACATAACCTACCAACCAAGAATCAACGTGAAATCAAATGATGACCTCCATGAAGCATGTCGGAAACTCAATCATTCTGAATTGAAAACCAAGAAGTTTGAGGAAATACAAGCTCTGTACGAAAAGATAAAAAGGTCAGATGAAGATTTCATTTCTATTGGGTCTGCTGAAGATGAAAGACTGATCAAAAGGATGAATGAAAAAGGAATTGATTCCTCTAAGAATGAAATGGTCAAGGAGGAGAGTAAAGAAGAAATCAAGGGAGAGAAAAGAAGAAGAAAAAGTACCAGAAAGAGAAAACTTTGGTACTAGGAAAAAAGATAAAAGTCAAGAAAAAGAAGATTCATACAGAAAACACTTCTGAGGATGATAGTGAGAAAGAGAATGAAGAGCTGAGATTACATTTAACAATAGCTCCAGATGAGGAAAAAGAAGTGGATTATGAAATACTTGACAGGAAATATCCTATCAAAGAATGGAAAATAGAGTGTCTTTAGAATAAACCACAAATGGTTGTTAAAGCTGGACAACTTAAGAGGAGAATTAATATCAAAATGTGGAGAATTATAAGCACATGGACAAAGAGAGAATACTTTAAAGTTAAAACTTGATGAGGGTGCTGTCCATATTTGATAGAGATGATTTAAATGTTGTATATCAACTGGTGATGAACAATATCAAGATGATATTTGCCTGAAGTATTTTGATATAGTACTTTGGGAGATTTGATGGTTAAGTACAACCTATGGAATGATGAAGATTAGTTTGAACGCACAGCAGGCTTGGAATATAGTGAGTATGGAAGCTACATGTGTTCTTCAGACGGTACACACTTAGTTAGTGACTGAGACAGATTAGTCATTTTTTTATATGCTTGTAGAGAAGAATTAACCTTTGAAAGAAGAAAATTATTGTGCAAATGCTGAAATTAAAGTTGGATCTGAAGAAGACGATACATGGCATTAGAATTGTTGAGAATTGTCAGAAGCCTACTTGCAAAGTTAGAAACCTTGAGAGACTCTGGACGGAGATGAGGAGATCTTTGAGTGTTGGTGTCACAACCACACAAACAAATGTCATAGTTCACCATGCTTAACATGCATAAGTAACTGGTTTAGTCCATAACAAACTGCTTATGGTAAAGACCTTCTCAAACCGTTTAATGGTTGACAATTTACCAAAAATGTGTAGGGTTTCTCAACTCACCTTGCTTCCATTTAGTGAAGAGTTGGCTAGTCCAATATCAATACATTTCATGGTAACAGACTAATCAGAAATCTATTTATAGCTATAGTTGCTAAAAACTATATGTTTATCAATGCACCATGTTATGGCAAATTGATAGCATTGGCTAGTCCAAAAGCAAACGATATTTGGAGGACAACTTAAATTCCGTTGATGGTTTACAGTTTACCAAAAACTGTATGGTAATTAACCCACCACCATTTTTTAAAATAAAGAGTTAACTATCCCCAACAAACGCTACTGGGAGTAAAGGAACATCAAATCCCAAATCCTTTAATGGCTGGTAAGTTTGTCCAAAAACTACAAAAGCCAACTAGTTGGATTGTTGCTGAAAAGATGTTGCAGTTGTTGCTGAGAAGAAAAGATTCAGCTGAAGAATGGATAAAAGATCAAGAAACGTTAAAAGTGTTTTGAATACAATTCCTCTATTGATTCGCTAAAGAAGATAAATCTGAAAGAAACATTAAGTTAAAAGAGTTCAAACTTCACTTAAAAAAGGGAGGATTGTTAGGAATTATTTTCCTAACTTGTAACTGACAATTACTAATAGTTAGTACTTGTAGTTATAGTTAGCAACACTGACATATACAAAGTGTTAAGTACTGATCAGTTAGTTAGTACCGATAGTAGAAAATAGTTAGTACCGTTTAAGAGATATGTATGAGATATTTTAGGAAAAGATATGTACGCGTTTTGTAAGCTTGTTAGGGTTTATCCTTGGTCTATAAAAGGATCTCTCTTGACATAGTTAGACACACACGAGCTCAATATATCTCATACAAAATCATATCTCATAGTTAGTAATATGTAACCATTCAAAGGAGATTAATATAAATTATTATTCAGTTCTTCATTGTTTTTCTTAGTACTTGTGTTAAGATTCCGCATTAACACATAGTATTCATAATCAGTGTTTCTACATAGTCAACTGTATTTATACATCTTGGCTATCATCCTTAATAGGCTGCAGAGATCTATTCAACAAGGGACTCACAATATGTGTGTATGTCTCGTCTACATGTGTGTAATTGTAAAAATTTAGGAGAAACATTATTAGGCTTAGAGAGCTTGGTACCATGGTTGTTAAACTTGGCGTCATGGTACCAGACAATGGTTGAGAACGGCACACCACACCAGCACTCGCGCCAAAAATACCAGCCAACGTGGTTGTTTTTTTTAATTTTTTTTTAAATATGACCGTTTATAACGGTAGGGGAGCGGATTTTTTTAATAAAATACCTTAAAAATTTAATTTTTACCCCTTAAAAATTCTATAAATATCTCCTTATTATTTCATACTTCACATACACTTCTAATATATTTTCTACTTCAATATTCTTTCAACTATGGATCCAAACAATCCCAACACCTTCAACACCTACGATCCAAACAATCCCGACACCACCAACACCTATGATCATTATGATGTTTATTTTCAAACCGATCGGGATTGACATATGTGGGATTATGCGGCGTATGAACAATTTGTAGCTTTGTGTGAGCAAGAAGCCGGGAGTTCGGGATCGGCTCCAAAGAGGACGAGGACATACATACCTCGTGAACGAGAAGAGGCGGAACAACTGCTAATCGATGACTATGAGACTCTTCATAAATATCCGGAAGAGAATTTTAGGCGAATGTATCATATGAGTTCTAGACTTTTTAATAAAATAGTCAATGATATTTTAAGTTATGATGCTCAGCCTCTTCCCGAGTACTTTTATTTTTTTAGACAACGTTACGATGCTTGCGGTTGTTTAAGTATTGGTCCTATTTTGAAGTGCATATCCGCCATACGTGCATTTGATGAGTACTTGCAAATTGATGAACGTTGTTCACGTCAATGTTTAGAGAACTTTATTAAATTCATACACATGTTTTATACGTTGAAAAGTTTTTAAGAAAACCCACTTTAGCGGATATTAAAAAACATATGAATTGCACTAAGAAAAACATGGACTCCCGGGAATGCTCAAGAGTATTGATTGTATGCATTAGGAGTGGAGAAACTGCCCAAAGTCCTTACATGGTCAATTCAAAAGACGTGATCATAAATATTCAACTCTTATGTTAGAAGCGGTTGCGGATCAAAAATTATGAATTTGACATGCATATTTTAGGGTTCCGGGGGCAAATAATGATCTTAATGTGTTATATGATTCCCCGTTATTTGATGATGAACTTGCCGATAGAGCTCCAGAATGTTCATTTGTAGTAAACGGACATACATACAAGAAAGGTTACTATTTAGCCGACGGTATTTATCTAGCATGCGCTATGTTTGTAAAAACGTTTTCTATTGCAAGGGATGAAAAAACCTTAAAGTTTAAAATAGCTCAAAAAACATATATATAACAACAAGCTTTCGGAGTCCTACAAGGTCGTTAGGGAATTATACAACAACCCGCACGTGCTTACGAAATCAACGCGTTGAAAAGAATCATGTATTGTTGTATAATATTACATACATGATATCAGAAAACCAAGATTTGAAGTGAATATAAGAGATATGTTCGTTAGTCCATAGTCGAACATTCAACGAACCTGGGTCAAAATATGCGATTTACATGTTAGGAAGACAAACGAAATTCGAAATAGAAAAGTGCACAACGATATTCGGCATGACTTTGTGGAGCATTTATGGAATAATCACTAGTTTGTAATTTTTATTTCTTGTTTACGTGCTATGTTTTTTTTTATTTTTATGTACTTTTTTTATTTATGTAATGTGTTTTAATTTTAATGAAGTTTATTTTAGTTATATAGTGTATGTTTTATTTTATGTAAATGAAAAAAAAATAGGCCAACAACACCACATTTTCTAGTGCCAAGGGATACGGCACAAAATGTGGCGCCAAAGGATTTTTGGTGCCATAGGGGTTTTTGCTGACGTGAGTATGTTTTCCCAACGGCATCACGGTACCTAGCTCTCTTAGATTGAAAAAAAAGAATAATAACCAATTTCGACGTAAAACAAGTTTGTTGGTATGAATTGGTCACATCAAAATATAAATGGTTACAAACCAGAAAAACCAAAAAACCGATCCGAAACCTATAATAAACCGAAAAAACCGAACCGCCAAAAAACAAACGGTTTCGGTTTTTTGTTTTATAAAAACTGAATATTTGGATTCGGTTTCGATTTTAGCCAAAAACCAACCCAAATCAAACCGTGCACCCCTCCCATATAGCATGAGCAATGTTGTTCTTATCATTTGATTTCTTTAATCATGCATTCTATATAAACGTTATGTTTGAGCATATAAGCACGACGATTGTACACATGTAAGTAAATTAACTATCATGAATATATAGCACCATATATATATATTTTTAACGGCGTATTTATTAAAACTAGCAAGATGCTAGAAGAAAATTACAAGCAAACGGTATAAGGATTTATCATCCAAGTAACCCAATTTAGTTTAGAATTACAACAATTAGAACGCCAATTAAAAGATTTTTGAACCAAGTAATAAAAAAAAACTCCCTACGCTGATTCGTAGCATCAAAAAGCAACTGATTCTTGAAACGTCAAATTAACCACCACTTCACATAACAAACACCTTCCAAAACCGTTTAGAAACTTAGAGAAATTAAGTCATAAAAATCAATTATTATAAGAGGCTAAATCAATTATAGCACCATATACTACAATAACAATTTTCACAGTTCATCCCTTTTTGTCTAAACATATATAGTCATATATATTAACCTTTATGCAATGGTTCTTCCTTGTCCTTGTCGTGCGTCCTTGGTTATCCATTATGATGTTTTGTGCAAATGTACAATGATCATCGAGTTTTTGTAAAAAGTAAACAAGAAAGTGTGTGTAGTCCAACGAACTTAGCACCATAGTTCCACCGTACTGGCCGGGATGACCATGTGTTTTTCAACCAAGGCCAACCTTGGGCATTTTCCAAGGCGTTATCTTACCCTTACTTCTAGAAACAAGAGCGGGCATGAGTCATAAGGCCCACCCTTCATGGGTAAACCAAATAGGGAAAAGTGTAAAAGTGTATTATTCTTTTTTTAACAACACTTTATTAAAAAACTAGCAAGAAGCTAAAAAAATTACAAAGTTACAAGATGAGGATTTTTTAGCCAATCAACCCAACTAAACGACACATTACATCTAAACCGACTCCAATAAAAAGAATACGACACAACATCATCAAAAATATCCGCCTTAGAAGGAGAAACCACACCAAAGACACACTTATTACGATAAGCCCAAATTAGCCACCACAACCCAAAACACACCCCTTCTAACAACCTTTTATGCTTGATAGGAATCCGAAGATTTACGATCCAAGAAACCCATTCATCGAACGTATGCACTTCCATGAAATCCACCTCCCACCAACGGCAAATCTTGCGAAAATTATCTTTCGCAACAAGGCAATCAAAAAATAAATGACTTGACGATTCCGTGACGCTACCACAAACGGGACAAAGAATAGACGGAATATCTATACCTCTCCGGGATATATTAAGACGGGTAGGCAAACAATCCATTCTCACCTTCCACGCATGAATGTTAACCTTGATTGGCACCGCTTTTATCCATCGAGTTTGAGTAGACACTTCCGGAAACCTGTTATCATCAATAACCTTTCTAGCCGAAGCTACCGAGAACTCACCCGAACCATCAAGCGTCCAATACCACCTATCAGGCGTGACACCAAGAACAACACCTTCCACGTAAGTCGTCAAATCCGTCAACTGATCTTGTTCCACTCCGCTTCTAGGAGCACGACGAAAAGACCAGGTCAAGTTCTCCTGTGACAGTTTAGAAGCCACATCGACAGTCTTCTTCACTTCCAGCGCATAAAGCCTAGGATATCTTTGTTTCAAAACCATGTCTCCATGCCACAAATCCTCCCAAAAATAAGTATCCGCACCATTGCCAAGCTTTTTCTGCATAAAATTATTTAAGTGTATACCTTTTATCTTCAATGTTTCCACCTCCTGGAGAATGCTTCGCCAAATGGACTTGTAACCAACCTTGAATCCGCTACCATTTTTCCCATCTTCGCCATGAATAGCTTTAATAACCCTAGTCCATAACAAGTTCTTTTGAGTTGTAAACCGCCAAACCCATTTACACATAAGAGCTCTATTAAGCGCATATAAACTAGAAACACCAAGGCCACCTTTCTCTTTAGAACACAAAACCTTACTCCATTTCACCCATATCGATTTTTTACTATTTAAATCGACACCACTAAAAAACCGACTTCGAATTGATTCCATGCGTTGAAGGACTTTCATTGGCACCTTGAATATAGACATATGATAAATAGGCATGGATCCTAGAACCGCCTTGAGAAGGGTTAAACGACCACCTATCGATAATGTTTTCATCTTCCATTTTGAAAGACGATCTACCATTTTATCCACAATCTCATCCCAAGATTTAATCCGAGACATATTTCCCCCAACTTTCGAACCTAAATAAGCAAAAGGAGCCTTAAGGACACCACAACCAATTCTATTTGCAGCTTGCACCACCCTATCTTCACTCACCACAACACCCAATAACTTACTCTTGCTTAAATTAATACTAAGACCTGAAGCACGATGAAAACATTTCAACACATATATAATCGTATCAATATTCTTAGTACTCCATTGCCCCATAAACACCGCATCGTCCGCATAGAACATATGAGAAAAATGCATAACCGAATTAAGCACAATGCCATTAAACATGCCCGCATCCACAACTCTTTTAAAAGAAATGTGAAGACTCTCCATAACCAAAATAAAAATAAACGGAGAAAGAGGATCACCTTGTTTAAGGCCCTTAAAAAACTGAAATTCCTCCGTAGGGCTTCCATTCACTAAAACCGATCCCCAAGAAAATCGAAGACATTCTTGAATCCAACGCACGTGACAGATTTTGTTGGAGGGGTTTTCGTTTCGTACCATTTTTTGCTTTTACTAAAAAGTTAGACATGTTGTAATAAAGGGAATTATGACTACATGTATTTGTGTAGTGAGGAGGTCACAAAACACAAATGTCACGCGTGACCCCCGATGTGGCCAACCATTCTCACGCGCCACAAAAGCCAAAAACTGCTCACGAAGATGAGCCAAACATCTTTCGGGTCTTGTGCAATTGTGGGCCCTTTAGCATTATAAGTATATACATTCTCGGGCTGAAACTTATGTTGTACAACCAAGTAGAAAAGCAGGGAATCACATAAATTATCGAAAATAAAGAAAAATGGATGTTCACTTGAGCCGATTCTATGCTACCTAAAAGGGTAATTTCATTAGGACTAGTTGGCTAAGAATGTCGAGGCAAAAAACAAGTAAATCATATTTTTTCGCTTGTCCCTTGGCTCGCCAAGTTTGGAGAAAAATTTTGATTTTGTGATAACTTGAAGATGTGGCTTTTAATTCCTATAACGAGTGGCTCATCTGGATTGTCAATATTCGTTTACATAAGCAATTGAAGATGTTCCTTGAAGGTATTTGTTACGTGATGTGGTGGTTAATTTGGCGCTTTAGAAATCAATTGCTCTTTGGGAATTCTCAACCAAGGTGTGCTCTCTTATTCGATGATGTAGTTCAATTTTCTTATACGTGGTGCTCTAGTCGATCTAAGTGTAATGTTAATTGGGACACTTGGTTACAAAACCCTAATGTTGTTATTTTGTAATCTTTTCTAGCTTCTTGCTAGTGTTTTTATAAAAATCTGTTGTTCCAAAAAAACTAATTATCCTCAAGTTCATATATTACGTAATATATAAAAGATTTAATGAATCTATTCTCTTCATATGATTTCGATAATACTTTATAACATAACTTATAAAACATAAAAAAATAAAAATTATACATATATTTAAAAAACATAATGTCTAAGTTCTGTGCGTGCACGAAAATTGAAGCTAGTTTTTATACATATCACTTGTTTAAAAAAATATCTAAATTTGTGTAAAACATTTGGATAATT
>BQNB010083049.1:0-18146 GCA_026074375.1 Tanacetum coccineum
ACCGATTATATATTTTATAAAAATTAATTTTAAATAATAATTATGTATTTTATAAAAAATAATTTTAAATAATAATTATATAAAGGAGGAATGGCGGGAGTATTTGGCGGGAGTTTTTGGCGGTAGTATAAGGCTACAGGAGGATTTGGCGGGAGTATAGGGCTAAAGGAGGAATGTACAACGATAACATATCGACTCATTCGTTGGACATCGAATGTACAACGATAACATATCGACTCATCCGTTGGACATCTAATGTACAACGATACCATATTGACTCATCCGTTGAACATCGAATGTACAACGATACCATATTGACTCATCCGTTGAACATCGAATGTGTAACGATAACATATCGACTCATCCGTTGGACATCGAATGTACAACGATAACATATCGACTCATCCGTTGGACATCTAATGTACAACGATAACATATCGACTCATCCGTTGGACATCTAATGTACAACGATACCATATTGACTCATCCGTTGAACATCGAATGTGTAACGATAACATATCGACTCATCCGTTGAACATCTAATGTACAACGATACCATATTGACTCGTCCGTTGAACATCGAATGTACAACGATACCATATCGACTCATCCGTTGGACATCTAATGTACAAACAATACACATCGACTCAATCCGTTGGACATCTAATAAACAACGATACCATATTGACTATCCGTTGAAACATCGAATGTACACGATACATATTGACTCATACGTTAACATGAATGTTACAACCGATACATATTGACTCATCCGTTGAACATCGAATGTGTAACGATAACATATTGACTCATCCGTTGGACATCGAATGTACAACGATAAATATCGATCCTTACATAGACATCGAATGTAAAAACAATATCACATGGTCTCATCCGGTAGGACATCGAATGTACAACGATAACAGATCGATTCCATCCATTAGACATCGAAATGTACAACAAATAACACATTGGGAATCATCTGTTGGACATCTATTGTACAACGATACCATATTGACTCATCCGTTGAACATCTAATGTGTAACGATAACATATCGACTCATCCGTGAAATCTAATTACAACGATACCACTATGACTCTTCCGTTGAACCATCGATTGTGTAACGATAACTATGATTCATCTGTTGAACATCTTATGTACACGATACCTATTGATCATCCGTTGAACATCGAATGTTCAACGAATACCATTTGACTCATCCGTTAAACGTCGAATGTTACATCCATAACCATATTGATTCATCCATTAGGACATCGAATGTACAAACAATAACCATCGACTCATCCGTTGGTCATCGAATGTACATCCGTAACCATATCGATTCATCCATTAGACTATGAATGTACAACAATATCACATCGACTCGTCCGTTGAACACTAATGTACAACGATTACCAGTTGACTCATCGATTGAACATCTGGAATGTACAACGGGATACCACTATTGACTCATCGTCTAAACATCGATTGTACAACCATTAATATTGATTCATCCATTAGACATCGAATGTACAACAATAACACATGACTATCGTTGGGACATATAATGTACAACGATACATATTGAATTATACGTTGAACATCGAATGTTGAAACGATAACACATTTCGACTCATCGTTGTACATCATATGTACACAACGATACCATTTGGACTCATCCGTTGAACATCGAATGTACGAAACGATACCTATTGACTCATCCGTTAAACATCGCATTGGTACTAACCATAACATATTGATTCTTACACAATCTAGACATCGATTGTACAACTAAAAACACATCGACTCATCCGTGGACAATCGAATGTACAACGATAACATATCCGATTCATCCATTAGACATCGAATGTTCAACAATAACACATCGACTCATCCGTTGGACATTCGAATGTTCAACGTATAACATATCGATTATCCTTTAGACATCGAATGTACAAACAATAACAAATCGACTCATCCGTTGACATTAATGTACAACGGATACAATATTGACTCATCCGCTTGAACATCGAATGTGTAAGATAAAACATACCGACTCATCTCGTTGAACATCTAATGTACATCGATACCGTATTGACTCTTCCGTTGATCCATCGAATGTGTAACGTATAACATATCGACTCAGTCTGTTGAAACATGCTAATGTTCAACGATACCTATTGACTCATCCATTAGACATCGATTGTATAAAAATAACACATCTACTCATCCGTTGCGAATCTAATGTACCAACGATACATATTGACTTATCCGTTGACATCGAATTGTGTAACGATAAACATATCGGAACTATTCGTTGAACATCTAATGTACAAAAGATACCATAATTGATCATCGTGAACATCGAATGTACAACGATACCATATTGACTCAATCCGTTATACATCGAAATGTAACAACCATAACATATTGATTCATCCATTAGACTAGTATGTACAACATAACACATCGATCATCCGTTGGACATCGAATGTACCAACTGATGACAATCGATTCATCCATTTGACTATCGAATGTACAACAATAAACATCGACTCATCCGTTGGACATCGAATGTACAACGATAACATATCGATTCATCCATTAGACATCGAATGTACTAACCATAACAAATCGAACTAATCAGTTGGACATCTATTGTACAACGATACACATATGAATCATTCGTTGTAACATCGAAATGTGTAACGATAAAAAATATCGATACTCAATCCGTTGAACATCTAATGTACAACGATACCGTATTGACTCTTCCGTTGAACATCGAATATGTAACGATAACATATCGACTCATCCGTTGAACATCTAATGTACAACGATACCATATTGACTCATCCATTAGACATCGAATGTACAACAATAACACATCGACTCATCCGTTGGACATCTAATGTACAACGTTACCATTCGATTCATCCATTAGACATACGAATGTACAACAATAACACATCGACTCATCGTTGGACATCTAATGTAAACGATACCATATCGATTCATAATTAGACATCGAATGTAAACAACATTAAACATCGATCATCCGTTGAACATCTAATGTACAACGATACCATATTGACTCATCCGTTGAACCGATTATATACTTTATAAAAAATAATTTTAAATAATAATTATATACGAACCGACCGGAACGAACCGAGAAACCGGACCGACCCAGGCCGAACGAAGCCAATTATTACTTTATAAAAATTAATTGTAAAATAATAATTTTATATTTTATAAAAAAAAATTTTAAATAATAATTATATACGAACCGGACCGGAAACGAACCCGAGAAACCGGACCGACCAGCCGAAACGAACCGATTATATATTTTATAAAAATTTAATTGTAAATAATTTTATATATTTTATAAAAAATAATTTTAAATAATAAATATATACGAAACCGACCGGAAACGAACGAGAAAAAAGGGACCAGACCCAGCCGAAACGAACCGATTATATACTTTATAAAAAATAATTGTAAATAAAATTAATATATTTTATAAAATAATAATTTTAACATAAACTTATATACGAACCGACCGGAAGAACGAGAAACGGACCCGGACCCAGCCGAAACGATCCGATTATTATTTTATAAAAATTAATTGTAAATAATAGTACATATTTATAAAAAATAATTTTAAATAATAATTATATACGAAACGACCGGAACGAACCGAGAAACCGGACCGACCCAGCCGAAACGAACCGATTATATATTTTATAAAAAATAATTGTAAATAATAATTATATATTTTATAAAAAATAATTTTAAATAATAATTATATACGAACCGACCGGACGACCGTGAAACCGGGACCGACCAGACGAAACGAACCGTTATTTACTTTATAAAAAGTAATTGTAATAATAATTATATATTTTTTTGAAAAAAAATATTTTTAAAAATAATATTTATATACGGAACCGACCGGAACGTACGAGAAACCGGACCGACCCGCCGAAAAGACCGATTATATGTTTTATAAAAATTAATTTTAAAAATTAATAATTATATATTTTATAAAAAATAATTTTAATATAATAATTATTTACGAAACGACCGGATCAACCGAGAAAACAGGCCGATCCCAGACCGAAACGAACGATTATATACGTTATTAAAAAATAATTGTAATTAATAATTATATATTTATAAAAAAATAATTTTAAATAATATTATATATACGAACCGACCGAAAGAACGAGAAACCGGACCACCCAGGCCGAAACGAACCGATTATATATTTTATAAACAAATCGATTTCTTGAAAATTAGGGTTTTAGGGTTTCTTCAAAAACCTTGTAGATCCTAGATCAAGAGCCCCATGGCTCTGATACCAATTGATAAGATCGTTTAGCCCATCTAGGATATGTTTTACAGATAATATTGAACACGCAGCGGAATAATAAGAAAGCAATATTATCAAACAAGGTTTTTCATTCAAACGATTCCTATTTACCCCAACCTATAACATGGGGCTACACCAACTAATTATGGTGTACTAACTAACTAACTAACTAGACTCTCATTGGGAGAGTTCTATGTATGATGGATATTAAAACCTATGAGTCTATGTCTCTTTATATAAGGAGAGAGCATAAGACGTTACAAAGAATTCTAATCAAACACATTAATGCTATTAATTATCATTAAGTCCATCATTAATGCTATTAATTATCATTAAGTCCATCATTAAGTTACATCTTGTAACTTTCCAATCTGTCGATTAAGTCCTTCTTGTTTTATTCTTTTGTTCTTTTGTCTCATCAAATCTATAATTCCCAACAGATAACATATCGACTCATCCGTTGGACATCGAATGTACAACGATAACATATCGACTCATCCATTAGACATCGAATGTACAACGATAACATATCGACTCATCCGTTGAACATCTAATGTACAACGATACCATATTGACTCGTCCGTTGAACATCGAATGTGTAACGATAACATATCGACTCATCCGTTGAACATCTAATGTACAACGATACCATATTGACTCATCCGTTGAACATCGAATGTGTAACGATAACATATCGACTCATCCGTTGAACATCTAATGTACAACGATACCATATTGACTCATCCGTTAAACATCGAATGTACAACGATACCATATTGACTCATCCATTGAACATCGAATGTGTAACGATAACATATCGACTCATCCGTTGGACATCGAATGTACAACGATAACATATCGATTCATCCATTAGACATCGAATGTACAACAATAACACATCGACTCATCCGTTGGACATCTAATGTACAACGATACCATATTGACTCATCCGTTGAACATCGAATGTGGTTAATCTTTCATTACCGTTACGGAGAATCATTTCTTCTCCATGAACGTCAATCAAAGCACGAGCGGTCCGTAAGAATGGTCTACCCAAGATGAGGGGGACACGAGGATCTCGCTCTTTTCATTAATTTCAACCAATGACAAAATCAGCGGGGAATGTGAACTTTCCAACCGGAACAAAGACATCTCTTGCAATTCCTTTCAGACTAAAAATATCACGATTAGCAAGTTCAAGAGTTATTTGGGTGGAAATAAGCTCGGGTAATCCTAACTCTTTCCACACCGAGAGTGGCATCAAGTTGATGCAAGCACCTAGATCGGCTATGGATTTAAACTTGAGCTCACTAAAACCACACGGAATGAGAAATTTCCCAGGGTCACCTAGCTTTTCGGGTAGCTTCATTAGGATAACCGCTGAGTAATTTTCATTAAGGGGTGTGTTTGCCAATTCTATAAGTTTCTCCTTGTTGGAAAGGAGAGACTTAAGCATTTTTTGATATTTCGGGATTAAAATCAATGCATCGGCAAGAGAGATATTGATGTGAAGTTGTTTAAACATGTGCCAAAATTTGTGAATTTGGACTGTATCTTTTTCTTTCTGTTTTTCCTGGTTCATTCTAGAGGGATAAGGAATATGAGGATAACGAGGATCCCTTTGGTGAATCACAAAGTTTCTTTGAGAAGGAGGTTTAGCTTTTTGGACATGAGGAGGTGGGACCTTAATGGTATACTCACCATGTTTCGGGTCCGTTAAAGTCTCCTCTACACGTTCATCCTCCTCCGGATTAATGAATGCAGGAGGCATTGAAACGGTAGGTCCATCAAGAACAAGTCCACTTCGAGTGGTAATGGCTTTTAATTTACCTTTTGGGTTAGCAACGGTGTTGCTAGGGAGAGATCCCGTACCCGAAGTTGAAGCGGTGTTCATTTGAAAGAAACTAGTCATCATGTTCTTAAGCTCGTTTGTTTGATTTGACATTAAAGCTTGAATTGAATTTTGCATTTCACTCCTTAACTAGTTTTTTACATTGTTAATTTGAGTTTGCATGGCTTTCATATTAACATCATTTGTTTTCTTAAATTTTTCCAACTCACTTAAAGGAACACTTTGGTTTTGTTGAATTGGAGCTTGATAAGTTGGATTTTGATTAAAACTGTTTCCTCGGTTATATCCTTAAGGTTGGCTAAAACGATTTTGATTATTTTGCCCGTTTTGTTGAACAAAACCCAGTGGTCTTGTTTGATTAGCTACACCTGGAGGACGATAACTGGCATTACCCTGATTGTAGTTACCTGCGGCTGCTGCAACGTATCCTTGAATATTATCCCGATATTCCGAGAAATTGTTGCCATCGGCGGCGAGACACTGATAGTAAGGATGAGCACCACCGCACGTAACACAAATCTCCTCAACAGCTTTTACGGAAGCTGGAGGTGGGGTTGCTTGAAATTGTTTAAGAATAGCCGTCATAGCGGTAGCCACATCACTCGTTTGCTGATTTAGTACATGAGTAAGCTTGGCTATATCGGAAGAAGAAGAATTACCATCACTTGATTTCACTTGAGAAACAACTGATTTGTTTCGTGAATTGCGGACCTTGGATTTGTTTTCGGTAATCGTCAACACATCTTAGGGACTTATTTCCAAAAGATTGCCATCGGCGGCAGAATTCAAGGAATCTTGGTCGGTCGGGTTCAAGGCATTGTAGAAAGTATCAAGTTGGTTCAAATCGGTGAAACCATGATGAGGACAAGCACGAAGGAGATCTTTGTACCGGTCCCACGCCTCAAGAAACGACTCATCAAACCGTTGTTGAAAATTAGAAATTTCATTTCGAAGGTTTTTTGTTCTTGAGGGTGGAAAGAATTCGTTGATGAATTTGGACACAAGATCTTCCCAAGTAAGAATAGAATAAGGGGGTTCTTTTTCGAGCCAACGACGGGCTGCCCCCGCAAGAGAGAAAGGAAAAAAGCATAAGCTTAATCGCTAAATTCGGCACATCCTTGTATTTGATTGTGGAAGTTATGTTGTTAAACCAACGGATGTGGTCATGAGGATTGTCTTTCTCAAGTTCGAAGAATTGGTCCGAAGTCATCATATTAATGAGACTATGCTTGAGCTCGAAATGCTCAGCAAGAATTGGTGGAACCACGATTGCCTCCGCATAACCCTCGGTGGGTGCACGGAGCAATTCCGCCATAGTACGTTGATCGGCCATCGTAACTACGGGTGATTCTTCAAGAGCGAACGGTTCGATTCTTTGATTAGAACGACTACGATTACGACGTTTCGGGTTTGAAGTGGTTGGATTAGAAGAAGAATTACCAACGAGATTAGAAGAAGAACGAGTGCGCCAGCACTAAAAAGATTAAAAGAAAAATATTTTTGGTTTTTCAATAATTTCACAATTTATTTTAATGGACAAAACGAGATCGAATAACTTAAACCAATAATCGACAAGCTTCACGGTAGCTCTTTAAAAGAAAAACGCACAAAGGAGCGGAGGAGTAGGAAAGCGCGAAGCTATTAAAAACCTTTCTCCTTTAGGGTCGTAGTTCCTCGGAACAACCCTCCTTATACCCCTCTTAGAGTTTGTTAAACTTTTAAAGGTGAGCCGTACGTCGCAAGTGACACAAAGGCAAGTTTTGAATCTTTTGTTCGGGAACTTATTATGATAATGCTCAAGATGCAAGCATTATATTGATGATGATTTTTATTTCTTGATTAAGGACAATTTTTTTATGTTTTTGATTTTTCTTGATTTTTTTTATCTTATACTAATACTAATAAAAGAAAATGAAAAATATTTTTGTATTTTTATAAATAAAAGAAAATATTCACAAACGGGAATGAGAACTTCACGAGGGAAGGGTCTTCAAAAACTAACCTTCAAAAGAAAACGAAAATCGTTTCACAGCCTCCCCGGCAACGGCGCCAAAATGATAACCAAAGATTTCTTACTATATATAAATATAAAATATATAAATATATAATAATAATCAATAATTATAATTCAATTATAGTACGATAAGTATTCCGAAAGATTCAAATCAATTATTTTTGACCAAAGCAATATCAAAAATCCCCCGGGTCGTCTCCCAACGAGGTGCAAATTGAAAATCGAGAACGTTTGTGATCGCGTTTTTGAATGGTTAATGGTTTTTGGAGATGGTTTTCTAATTTCTACAATTAAAATGAAAAAACGATGAAAGAAAACCTAAAAACGAAAGCTATAACGAATTTAAACCTAAAAACGAGAAGGGGATTGAAAACCTGTTCTTTAAAAAACCAAAATGAGAAATATTAACCCTACGGATGGAAAATTAATTTTCCTACGTGCAAAATGATAAAAGAAAATTTTCTAAAAAAATATTTTTTTTTATTTTTATTTAATTTTTAATGAATTAAAAACAGTTTTGAAAAGAAAATTTGATAAAAAATACTAAACAATTTTTGAAAATTCTGAAAAAATGCAGAAAAGTAGTTTAAGCTATGCTGGATTCGAGAAAAATAAGAGTTTGGAAAATCAGCTTAAAAATAAGCTGGAAATAAGAAAAAGTTGGCTGAAAAGCAAATAGGGAAAAATGAGTATAAGAATTAAAAGGTGAGTAGGCCTAACAGATAGCCCTACTGGTGTCGTTGGTTAAGTGTGTGGGAGTATGGGACGTGTATGTGTAAAAGGGGAGGTCCAAGGTTCGAATCCTTGGCCTCCCTTTTTGGTAAAACTTTTTTTTTCTTTTTTTTAAACTATTAAAACCCTCAAAAATAAGCTACTTTAAAAAAACAAATTTTTTATGACTCAAAAAATAAGCTGGAAAAAGCTTAAAAAACTGGCAGTTTTTACTTATTACACTAAGGATCTAAGTTAAGCTAAATGTTGGCTATTTTAAAAGCAAAATAAGCTAAGGAAAATGAAACTAAGCAAAACATATGAGGGCCTACACTTAATAAGCAAAGGGGGCAAAAATAAGCAAAGGGGGCAAAAATAAGCTAACACTAGCATACAAATAAGCACAAAAAGGTTAAATAAGCTAATGGCAAAAACTGTTGGGTAAACAGCCTTGGGGACAAACTTTGGGCTTATTTTTAAGCCAAAAGATGGAATCTTATGGCTTAAAAAATTATACCAGCTTAAAGCTTGTCTAAAGGACTTTAAAAATCAGCAATAACAAATTAGCTTGAAACTCAAAGATGCCAAGGAAAATGCTTATAAAAGGGGCTGGTCACAAAGACTATGCAAATTTTTGGTTTTCTTGAAAAGCAACTAGCAATAAGCAGGCCTCAGAATAAACTAGTAAATAAGCTCAAAATTGAAAAACAAGTTAAAACAGATTTAGACAGACTCCTAATGAGTTTGTGCTCAAAATTTGAAATGCTAAAAACACTTTTAACTAACTGAAAATTAAAAATGAAAAATGGCTTTTGAAACTAAGAAAATGACTTGGAAAGGATTGACAGATTTTGGACTAAAACAAAAGTATGCTAAAAGGAATTAACCTATTGCATTTGATACTTAAAAAGGACTCAAAAAACACACATAAAAGATTGTTTTAAAAAACCTAACCAAATAAGCTAATGAAGCTGTCTTTGGACCAACAGTTTCAAAGGTAACTTTAGAAAAAACTTAAGAACAACGTATAAAACTAAAAATCTTGAAAAATAACTTTTAATGGCTTAAAGTAGGCTTGTTAAAGATGGCCAAAAGACCTAAATGGTTTGTAAACCTGCTTTGACCCTTTTTTACCAGTGTCCCAAACACCCCTTAAACTTTTAAAACTAAATTTTAAGGCTTATTTAAACTGTTTTAAGCAAAAAAACTCTAAAGATAGATAATAAGCATACAATATTAAGTAAAAACAAACAGATTCTAACAACAAATAAGCCCTAAAATAAGCAAATGAACAGGAAAATAAGCAAAAAATGAAAAATGGAAACTTACAAAAGTCCAAAGCTTATGGCAAGACAATAAGCTCTCAAAAGCTTATAAACCAACCTATATGCTTTCCAAGAAGCTCTAAACCAAGGCCATCCACAATAAACCTTGCTCCTTGCTCTTGCCAGTTTTCTTTTTTGTGATTTTTTTTATTTTTGGTATTTTAAGACATATTTGAAAACAAGTTTAAAACCAACACTATATGCTTTCCAAGAAGATCTAAACCAGGCCGGCCCCCACACCCCCCAAGCACAATAAACCTTGCTCTTGTCTTGCCAGTTTTCTTTTTGTGATTTTTTGTATTTTTGGTATTTTCAAGACATATTTGAATGCAGTTTCTATATAAGTTCTTTCTGGATTCAGCAGCTTATATAAGAGATTAAAATAGTATTAAAAAGACAATGAAAGTAAAATGACAAGTATTTAAAGATAGACTAAAAATTTCATTAACTTTAAAAATTGCAATACAAGAAATTAAATGACAATAATTAAAAGACAAGTAAATAAAATGCAGTATTAAAAAGAGGTACAAATTTGTTAACAAGCTTTTGACTTAAACAAAATTCGACAAAAACACAAATAAGCTATTCAATGCCTATTTATACGAAAAGCTTGCTCTTGAGTCTCCTCTTTGTTATGTTTCTTCTGAGAGAGAGTCCATGGGGTGTGTTTGTTGTGTGAGTAGTATTCAAAGTTGATCTTAGCCATTGGTTTTGCTTTGTGCCCAAGGTGTATAATTGAAATCCTTAATTTCCTTTGCCCAATCAGAGTTTGCAAGATTGCCAAGGTGGCAATGGCTTCTAGTGAGGTGGGTGAGGGGTTTTTATAGTTTTGTTGCAGGTGTAAGGGAAAAACGACAGATGAATAGTACTTATAGGGTTTTGGCGGGTAATGGGTTTGTATACTCTGTTTTTAATTGACAGGGTAAGACTTTGGAAAATTGGCAAAAAGGGCCCCTAAATTTGTATGAGCGTATGACATGCGTGGTCCTTGTGGGGATAAAATGTTTTGGGGCTTGGCAATAATAGTCCTCAAGGTTCTATGGTTATGTTATAAATTCAGTACTTATGGTGTATTTGATTTTTGGGACTTAGGCATAATTAACCCTCCATTGTGTATGTTGGTATTGCAATGTTAGTCCTTTTAGGGACTAACGGCAGTTAAATGACCTGATTTCTAGTATTGTAGCTTAAAAGTCTAGCTTATTAATAAGTCTTGGTTTGTCCTTAGCTTTTGCTTAGTTTTACCTCATTTGCTTAAAATCCTATATGTTTTAACAAACCTTAGCTTAATTCAATCTGTTTTAGTTTTAAAATTGAAATTGAGATTTTTAAAGGAGTGTTTGGTATAGGATCCAAAATGGGTCAAAATAGAGTAAATGTTACTTTTGGATCCTAAGTCAGTTCGAGTTAGCTTAAAGTTAATCTATGAGTCAATTTTAAAGAGTTTTTACAGTTTAAAATTCAAGTTTTAGGTTTGCTACAATCATGGTTTGAATCTGTTAGATTTTAACTTGTTATAATAGCTTATTTGATTAGATTTAGTTAAGGTGTTTATTAGAGTAATTTTCATGCTAATTTTGAGTTGTTTATGTAGTAGGATTTAGCTGCATTATTTGGTTTTTGGTTTTAGTCATTTTTAGAGTCAATTGCATGAGCATAATAAAAAGCCCTATAGCCATTTTCAAGTTTAAAAATCAGAAGGTAAAAATAGTTTTTAGGTTTTGATCTCAAGAGTATAAGTAAATTGGAGGTCAATTTTCATCTGCATGAGCTTAGTTTAGAATAAATTGCTTATTTTTCCTTCTATTTTTAGCTGTGTAATTTGCAATTTATCTTTTGAAAAATGAAAATTTCACTCAGCATGTACTGAGTAAATAAGTTGTTTTCAAATAGCTTTTTCTTTGTCCATTTGCTTTTCAAAATAGTTTTTAAGACCTGTTTCTAGTAGCTTTTTGGCCAAGGTTTAAGATCATATAAGCTAGAAAGTCATAAGGATATGTTTGCTTATAGAAAATTAAGCCTAAAGTTGCCCTTAAGGCCTGTTTGGTAAGAAGTTTTTCAATAAGTGCTTATTTGAAATTTTAGCATATGGCTTGTGCTTTTTGTTCATTTCTAGCTTTGAGTACCTTAGTAGGTTAGTTTTAAGTTAGTGATAGCTTATTTAGTTCTAGCTTTAGCTTATACCCGTTTTTAGCTTATCAAGTTTTAATAAAAGCTTAGTTAAGCATTTTGTCTGTTTAATAAGCTATTTTCAGCTTAAATTTTGATTTTTAAAAAAATTGTTTTCATTAAGGTTGTTAGTTTTTCTAAGTTTTATACCTTTGCTTTTCAAAGTTTTTGCAAAAAAAAAAAAAAAAAAGGGAAGAAGGGAAGTTGTGGGTGAGCAGGACTCGAACCAACAACCTCAACCCTCCTCAACCTTTATAACACAACACCACACACCTCTAACCACTGCGCCCTTGGGACTTTTACGTCCTAAGGTGCATTTAAAATCCTTTTACCCCTTTTTTGAGTTTTAGTTATAATAAGCACTTCGAGTGCTTATTTGATTTTTCCTGGTTTATTTACTTTAGCTCTTTAGGATTTGATATTTTTCCTAGATCCTACTTATCATAAGCTACTTTTTGAAATTTTCTAGGATTTTTAGCTTAAAGTTTTATATTTTTCGTGAATTAATTTTGTTAAAAACTTTAAAAAAATCATAAAAAATAGAAAAATAATCAAAAAAATAATTTTCTTTTTTATAAAATTTTCTTTTATCCTATTCTAGGCTTATGTTTGAAATTTATTTTCGTAGGGTTAATATTTTGAAAGTTCATTTTTTAAAGAACGGGATTTCGTTCCCGTTCTCGTTTTCTTTAATTTTAGCTTTAAGCACCCTCGGTTTAGAATTTCCTTAGCATTTTCTTTTAAAATAGTCAATTAGGATTAGAAAAAGTTTAAGAAAATCATTTTAGGTTTAATTTTAGATAATTTAGGATTTAAATGTCGCGTTTTTAATTCCCGTTTACGTTTTAATGCTTACATGTTTAATTGTCATTTCTTGTTTACTTATTTTAGTGCATTTATTTACTTGTCATTTACATTTAGTAGGATTTAGGAAACCAATTCAAAAATCTTTTAAACCATTCAAAACGCGCGATCACGAACTTAGCCGATTCTCAATTCACGCTTCGTCGAGGGAAAACGACCCGGGAGGTTTTTGAGACAACTTTGGTTAAAAGTTTGTTTCTCGAATCCGACGGAAAATACTTACTATACTATTATTTGATATAATCCTTATATACTTATATATTATATATAGTGTGTTCGGACGGATATCAATAGTTTTTCTTCCAAAAATAAAAAATGTATCTCACTTTGTGAGGCAAATCCACTCGGATTGACATTATAACTAGCACAAGATAAACCACTAAATTGTGAGGTAAACTCTATCCTTTGATGCATACTCATTGCATATTTTATATAAGAGCCGGTAATTTAGTAGCTCTAAAACATGCACTCGATTATCATTTACTAGACCGCAGTTAGGTTAATTTATAGACAATTTCGCATGATAAGAGGTAAAATAATCCCCATACAATCCCGCTATTCTGCAGCACTCGCTCTTAGTGCAAAAAGTTCCCAAGTATACCATGCTTAATGTTTAAATGTTGTGCCAGCCTTAGTTATTGTTATTACATTTGGTATTAAAAAAATAAAGAAAAAAAGTGATATGTTATGTTGTTATAAGGCTTTGGTCTGGCACATGTTATCAATATATGTTCCATGTTCCATGTTCACCCACATCATGTTTTTACGTTTTGCCTCTTTGAGATTTTGTTTGGTGCTCAAGTCACATCGGTCATGTTTATGTGTCTAGTCCATGCATATGGTAGCTATCTAGATTATGTATGTGCAAATTGAGTGATCTCACAAATAAAAACCCTATATGAGTGACTTTTGTGAATATAAATAAACACATCCCTTTTGTGAGGTGCTTATGTTATATGTCTATGCCTGAAAAGTTATAAACCGGATAAACACTTGTGAAAATAAAAAAATTGATTTTTCTCCACGTCCAGGATAAATGAATCTTATTTTCCCGCTTTGATTGCTTGAGGGCAAGCAATAGCTAAGTGTGTAGAGATTTGATAACGCCTTAATTATACATATTTTCGGTGGCGTTATTGTATATATTATTAGCATTTCTTGTGAACTTTTGATACTTAATAGCATGAAATATGTAGAGGTTCACTTAAAGATGGTCCGAGCATAAAGAGTCAATGATACAAGTGTTTATATCATACAAAAGTCAAGCTAATCAAAGATAAAGAAATAAAGTCTACGAAGCAAGGAAGTACGCCGCACAAACATTTATGTGCGCCGCACTTTGTCCTGAAGTCAATAATCCAGTCAAAGCTATCGTGTGCCGTACTCTCCAAAGTGTGTTGCGTACTTACCTGCAGCATTTATGAAACTTTTCCGCCAAGTAGTAAAGTACGCCGCACAAAAAAAATTATGCGTTGCACTTCCCCTCCTGAATAGCCTATAAATACGAACCATTTCTCAGCATTTGCAACAACAATCTACTATCTAATATCAACTCAATCTCATGAATTCCAGAAGAAGAATACCAAGAAGACGGGTTATAATTACATAGAATAAAGGGTTACATAGTTTTGATTATTGTAATCAGGTTACTAGTGACACTTGTGTAATCCGTGATCTATCTAAATCTTATATGTCTCTTATTACTCTCTTTATTCCTGTTATTATGAACTTGGTAGCCATGAGAGGCTAAACTTTTTATGACTACTCAGATGTGTTAATATAATAAAGAAGCGGTTGGTATTATTATGATCTTGTTAATCTTATGTTTGTATTGAAATCCTATGCTATTCAATATTATAAACTTTGTTTATCACTTTTGATTATATATGCATAATGGTATAGGTCAAAAGACCCATTGTGTACTATATGGTTTTAAAGATTTATCTATGATCTTTATCATTTGGTTAGAAGAATTCGCTCATGTTAATTGATAAACAAAATAGATTTGATATTATAGTGAATTGGTTAATTGTGTGGCACATTTGATTAAGTCAATCAAATATAAGTCTTGGGTTAAAATAGGTAATTGAGATCATGATTATCGACATCGCCACTGAATTATATGAAGCTATCTAAGTAGTTGTAGTTCCTTATTATTGAATTCTTTTGTTATCATTATTTGTCTTAGAGTTATTATTATTTGTCTTGAATCCTTTGATTATACGAACATAAACAAATCCATGTGGATCGACCTGGTCTTACCTAAAATATTATACTATATACGTGGGATATACTTTACCCGTGTGTTGGTATAAAAATCAGTGAACCTAGTATTATAAATTTAAAGCTTTTACAACACATCAGTCATCTCGCTTTGTTGTTGTTTGAAATCGGCTTCAAACATAGACAATCTAGCGTCTTGAGATGCATAAAATTAAACACTAATCCCTCGATATTTGATTGATTGTTAGAATTTAGGAGATTGTGTTGAAGGGGCGGTTTGGGAATGAACCATTTAATTGAAAAAGATTAGGTGGGTTTGAAAAAATGTTTTGAGAATTTTGAGGTTGCCTCCACCTAAGGTTTGGGTGACTTTTCCATGACGGATTGTAAGTGTCACCAATATTATTTTGGTCAGGTTTCAAAGTAAACCACTTACCTCTCGCTTCGTCGGTACGCGAGGATGCGTAATCGACAAAAGCTTGCTCGCGATTTCCCATACAAATTTAAGTGTCATAGGGAGCACCACAAATATCACATGAAGAAGCGATTTTGTTCACTTGAACGGGTGGCTTAAAGCAAGAGATCTCTACCAACAAGCATTGTACTTTATTTTCTAGCTCGATGAGGCAACAATCAGATGTACTCGGGTCATTTTGAGGCAAAGAGACTGCCTTGACCGGTTTAGCGAGGTCTCTTAGGTCATTCCAACTCTTATGGTTATAGAGAGAGAGAGAGATTCTCTATGAGTTCACATGATTCTTTGATCGAAGGCTTGCCTTGTGGCGGAATTGACATAGTCATAAAAGATTTGGACTTAGAGCCAAAGATCCATGCCATGATGAGGGACTTTTGAAGTAAGTCTTTGAAACGAGTTCACGCCTCGAAAAGAGATTCATCATGATGTTGTTAGAACATCAATATTTCATTTCTAAGTTTGGTAGTTCTTCCTGGTGTGAAAACTTAAAAGGGAAATGGTTAAGAATGGAATCTCGCGGGAAGACGTTCAAGCCGGGAATAGTTTTTGTAGGCATGAATTGTATGTGCACTAGGGTATAAGGGTTGAAGGACGATTATTTTTGGGTTTTTTATATTTTTTAGAAAGCAAATAAATCTAGGGTTTGAAGGGGGTTTTGATTAAACTAATAACCACACTACTCCTAAGTATGCAAGAAAAGTAAAAGTGGGGAAAAACTCGTATGATTAGACTAACATGTTTACCTAATAATGCACTACTCCCTAGTTATCTTCTTAGATTTTATTACCCGTCACCCTCGTAATAGTTGTGTAAGTATCTAATAAATCAAACACTTAACATGGAATCCTCCCAATGGTGATCTAGTCACAGGTATCCTCTAACCTAGCCGCGTTTCCTCAGACGTCTTTGCTTTGCATTAAGAATCTAGTTTTCTAAAGCCTAACGCGCACATCATTAACAAGAAGTATTAACAAAAGATCTTTTAGGAAACTAGAAGGGGGGGGGGGGGGTTGAATAGTTTTACAAATTAAAACTTTAATTTAATTGTTTAGTTTGTTGTAGATCTATTTTTTTATACAGTGCAATGATTAATAAATATAAACCATAAAGGATATGAGACACGGATATTTATAGTGGTTCGGCTACAAGGTCACCTTCCTTGCCCTACTCCACTCTCCAAGTCACCTACTCGAGAGTTTGAATACACTAGTCACCAAAACTCCTTCAACCGGCGAAGAAGCCTCACAACGTCACTTACCCTTTATCCGGTACTAAGCTAAACACCGGGTTCTTTACAAGGATGAACCAATACAACATTCACTTACCCTTTATATGGTACAAAGCTAAATACCGTGTTCCAATATGGGGGAACAAACCCCACAATGCTTACCCTCTAATAAGTACTAAGCAATACACTAAGATACAACTAAGATAGATTCGACCCTACGAATCCTATCGAGTGTAATACACTTTCCCAAATGCTCTAGATACAAAATAACACACGAGTCCATAATCTATGATAATAGATGATGCTTAGAGATTAGTAGATAGATCTTCAAGAGATGAGAGATACTTGCTACAAGTAATCCTTGATGCTTGATCTCGTATGCAAGCGTAGGTAAAACTTCTCCTATTAAGAAATTCACCAAAACACTAAAATAAAAAGAACATGATTAGAGATCAGAAGTTAGCTTAATATAAGAGTGAAAAACTATTCTAATTGATGCCTAGAACAAAAGAAATGACTTGGTATTTATAGGCTTGAAATTTACTGTAGCACGGTTATGCCGATTTCATTACCTTAATGGAACGTAATAGAGCCGGCTAATACTGTAGCCCGGTTCTTGGCGGTTCCATTTCCATAATGGAACTGGCCAGTGCAACTGGAGAGAACCTGCTAACTGACAACAAATCTGAATTTAGATTTCAAAAAATCTTTTCTAGATATGTTTTGAGGTCATGCATGATGTATGAAATGTTTTTCTTTTATAGAAAAACTATCTTTGTTTAATATATGTTTAAGTCTTATTTTACACATTTTTTTATTCTAAAGATATATTTATATAAAACTTATCAAAGTAAATATATATGATGTGTGAGGTAAATGAGATGATAGTTGAGTTAGAAAACTATTGGT